>PVIU01017130.1:0-42864 GCA_004026605.1 Ondatra zibethicus
AATGGCCTATATCATGCTAGCATAGCAAATATGCCAGTAGGTAAAATATACAAAAAGCAAAATTACAGCCAAGATGGCAGACAGGTTTTATCACAATTTTCAACTACTGGAAGAAATTGCTGGCAGAATTTAAAAATTCTTTTTAAGTTCATAAGCTTGAGCTGTGTAGTAATGATTCTATGGCTGTGTTAAGAAATGCATCTTGGATGAGAAGGCAGAAAACCAGGGTAGAATGACTAGCTTCAATGTTTTCCTTAAAACTAGACAGCTACTGTCTTACCGAGAAATATGCCAGGTAGCTCTATGCCATAAACAACGCACATAATTCATGGCTGTCTAGTCTCAGGTTTTCGGTCACCCAAGCAATGCCAAGTATGGGTTCCATCTTTTGGACTGGATCTTAAGGCAAAGCAGATATTGGTTGATTACTCCCACAAGCTTTGTGGCAGCATTGCACAAGCATATCTTGCAGAGAGAACAGCATTGTAGATCAAAAGTTTGTCACTGGGTTGCTGTTTAAATTTCTCTTTCAGTAGCCTACATAGCACCTTCCTATTCCAAAGTTCTCCATTTTCAGTGGTGTGTCTTCGGTTGTCTTCAATAAGGTGACTTTTCGGTCTGTTTGTGGAGAGCAGTCTACAATCTGAACAACAGTCTGGGACTTTGACGATTCCCTTGGCCAACAACTCATTTAAATGTAACCCAATGTTGGTACAGAAAGCTTCATTTGGTGACAAATAGTTCAGTTGGGGATCTGTCTCCCCTATTACTTCGCCATTCCAATTAGATCTTCTTGACACAGTGCATAGATTTTAAGAAACTTCTACTGTATTGTTTCCATGCTACCACTCTCTTCTCCCGATCCCTCCCCTTGTTCCAGTCCCTAATAATCCATAATTATTTATTACATTTCTATTTTCTAGGAAAATCTATCTGCCCACCTTCTCCCTTATTCTATAACTAAGATCTATGGTTCTATACATCACATCTTGATTCTAATTGGCTTAAATGTTAATCTCCACATTTCTATTTCTGGGTACAGGTTACCATACTCTATATGTTTTTTCTAGTTCCATCCATTTCTCTGTGAATTTCATGATTTCACTGTTTTTTAATGGCATAGTAATACTCTATTATGTAAATGTATCATATTGTTTTTACTAATTCTTCTATTGAAGTGATTCTAGGCCATTTCCATTTTTGACTATTAAGAATAAAGCAGTAATGAGCATGTTTGAGCAAGTGCCTCTGTGGTAGCAAGTGTCCTATGGGTGTATGCTCAAGAGGAGCATAGAAGGAACATGAGGTAGTTTAGTGTCAAGTTTCCTGATGAACCCCTGAAATTATTTCCATCGTGATTGTACAAGTTTTCTCTCAAACCAGAAAAGAATGAATGTTCACCTAACTCCACACATGTGAAAGCATGACCTATCATTTGTTTTATATCACTAGGAATTCGTACTGCCAGTAGCCTTTAAGTTTCCCGCCCACTTGGGCGTGTCCTCTTATACTATACATGTGGATGTAAAGCACATGTCTAGCCTTTTTACCAGCTGTGGGATTTGGTTGTTGTTCCCAGTTCCAGCAGAGGATTGTTTTTGTTTTTGTTTTGATTTTTGTTTTTCAAGATAATGTTTTTCTGCCTTTCCTGGAACTAGCTCCTGTTGACCAGACTGGCCTCGAACTCACAGAGATCTGCCTCTGCTTCCCAAGTGCTGGAATTAAAGATGTGTGCCACCACTACCTGGATTCCAGCAGAGGATTATGATCTATGAGCCTAACCCTAAATAAATAACCTCTATTGTACTCAATTCTGAGCTTGTGTGGGATTTATTTTAAGCATCATTCTTCATGTCACACATGTGAAAGCATGACCTATCATTTGTTTTATGTCACCTTAGCCATTCTGACAGAGGCTCCAATAAAAAATTAAATAAAACATATTTTCAAAGTAGAGTTTAGGTTTAATACATGAATGAATGGAATCAAAAAACCATGTACATACTAAATCATAATGTCATAATTAAGGTAAGGACAAGGCTTGAAAATTTAAAAGATCACTGATGGTTTTGATATGCCACGATGGAATGGCTGATATAACTTATAAGAATCTCACTGAGAATATGGATTTTCTGCAGAGTGATAAAATTAGGTCACATGCGTATATAACAACTGCGTCCACATAAGCATTCAGTGATAAAATCTAAAGACTTTTATTCTATGGTGAGAGATATTTGACAGCCTGGGGATAGATGAATGACTCTGCTTCAACCAGAAGTCATGAAAAGCATCCCGCTGTCTAAATCAATTGGACTCAAAATACTGAAATCACTCCAGAAATAATATGTGTGTTCACGTTGAATTCTTTCACTTACCATTGGTAATTTTGTAAATATCACTTAAAAGAAGAAAAAGAAAATGTGATCATTCTATTGGTGAACTTTTTCAAAGATAATGATTTTGATCTGTACTAAATCAAAACAAGTATTGGGTTGGGTATGACTGAGATTTCAGTGAGAGTGTGTGGCTGCTCTGAGCAGTGGCTCCATCTGTCTAATTTACCTTTTGCTTTAAATTGTTTAATCAAATTTAGTCATTCTGATATTTAATAATTTTTGTTTCATAACAAGATTTCAGACTGTCCTTTCCTAGATAGTTTCTAAAAGTTGAGGGGGGCCCTCTGTATCAGAAAATTTAGTGTGTAGGGGTACCCACATTTTTAGATGTTTCTCAGGTAGTTTCAGAAGGATCATGAAAAAAATAATAATGGTTTTTCAGGAACTATCAAAAGTTTTATCATGAGTGACTCGATTAACATTTGCAAACTGATCTATACAGACAAATAAATCCTTCTCAGCCTTTAGGAGGCTTGAGTGCTGGAAGTCAAATACTGGCTTCTAAAGAGAAGGAAGTAGCTTATGCTGATGGGTTGGTTTCCTATAATAGCTGATTTCACAGGATGTTTACTACGATTGTGTATCCAATGCTGCTAGTGGTTGTGTCTCCTGGGAAACATTCTCAGTATAAGGAATGTTAAATTTGTCAGGATTGTGCATCTTTCTTCCCATGAGAAGTATCAGGAAGAAAGCTAGGCGTCTACTTAAAATAAGAAATCGCTTTAGGGAAAACCTATAGGGAGAGGTGATCTTTGGGGGCAAAACAATTTCGTTGTTATAGCTGGATTTTTACCTTTGTTCTGTATCAAAATGCAAGCTTCAGAAAAGGCAGCAGAAAGCCTTTAGCAAGGATTTACTTTATTTTCCTCAAGAAACAGAAATAATATTCTTATTTTAATACTTCAAAGAACTTTTCTTGAAGAAATTGTGCTATGATTGTAAATTTATCACAAATTTCAGGTACTAATACATTTAAATTAAGCACAAAATATCATTTTCATGTAAATATTTGAACAAACAGATATCTGAATACCCATTCAGGTTGAGAGTTCAGAAAACTCAATAAAACATGTGCCATATTAGGATATTTAGTGAAGTAAAACTCAGAAGAGAATAGGTGGGTCTCAAGGTGATGCTTAACATACAAACTTTGGATCTTACGCCTTCACTTCATGTATAATTTCCAAACGTTATATCTTCTGCTGGTGTAATATTGATTGATTTGCTTAGTCTCATATTTTTCTCTTTATATGGAATTTGAAAAAGGAATACCTACCTTAGCCATGTTGCCAGACATAAATTAAATAATCCATATCAACACTTGGCTAAGTATATGGCACGTCAAAAAGCCGAGTAAAGGCTATTTACCAAAATTATCTTAGAGTTGTGGAACACAAAAAGATTAAGATTAGCTATGAAGAAAATGTCTCTCTTATATCCACTACTGAGCCATATCAACTCTGACTAAAGCATACAAAGGATGATTACAAATAGTATAAGGACATGGTGGATAAAATGATGTATGTTAAAAAGGCTATTTTTTATTTGATTAAGTGATGCTATATAGTCTGAGTTCTTACATGCCAATATTTTCCCCACAGTCAATAAATTCAAGGAGTGCCATGATTCATATCCAAACTGCTGAAAGGAATATTGAATTAAGCTGAATTATATTGATATCTGAACAATAGTAATTATAGGTCTAGACCTTACTCATTGTGAGGCTATTTGAGGAGTCACTTTGAAAAATTAGTTGCAAGTCAAGAAGAATGCAATACAGGACCATTTCTAGCAAACTCTCTGGCAAAAATAACTGACATTATTGCACTATTGCATGATCTTTCTTCAGGCTTAGTAAATAATGTGCCTTCTAATGACTGACATATTCATGCAATCCCCGCCATGATTTCTCTTGGTACCAAAGTCACATTAGTCACTATTTCCACATTCAGCTGCCCACATTCATGATTAAATAAATGTCAAGTAAAAGCTAGATAATATTCAAAATAAAAATGTGATGTTACTTGTTCTCACTAAGTTCATTTACTCATTGAGTTATTTTGACAAAATTCTTCATGAAATTAATAGAAGCCAGCTCATTTAGCAGCAAAGAACCATTAAATATATTCCTAAACATTTATTTAAGTCTTCATTTTAAATTTTAAGTAATAAAGTTTTATATCAAAATCTATAATTAGGATTCTATAAGAAATCTAAGCATACCAGATTTATCATTTCATTATTTACTTTTACCATGTTCTCTATCATGGAATATGAGTGAGTATGAGTGGCAGAGATTGAGTGTTTGGATACCTTAAATATAATAGGAAAGAGCCTGATAAAATGCTGCTATTTGGATGCAAATTAAAAAGAGGGGGGAATTCAAATGAAGATATCTGCATAATATAATGTAGTCAAAATGAAAAGCATGTGGAGAGATAATGATGTATTTAAAGAATATCACAGCTATCAGAGAGGGCTCTACATAGCATGGAAAGAGGACTTGACAGCAAATGATGCTAAAAAAAAAACTACTGTTTGTCGATACATACATATGTTTCAGTCATAAGACAACATATATTTTAGGAGAAATGATTATAAATATGACAAAAATACAATTTTTATCCATTTTAGTGGCTTCTAGGAATGAAGTAATGATGTAGATCATTGCCAATATAATATTTGTAGCAACTTGTAATCATTTTAGTTCTTTCTATCTGATTATTCGGCCAGATTTCTTTTCATTTTACCTGGAACATAGACTCCTGGTCTGTGTATTTGTTTCTCTGTGAGTTAGGTGCACATTTCCAAAAGGCTTTACATACACAAAATGTATTCATCTCAGCATTTCTATGTGTAAATGATGATTAAGTGCTTCCCTATAGCAGAATAAGAGCAGATGCATGTAATGAATACAACAAAAACAGAAGCAGATGGTGTGCCACACGCATAACATCTTAATTCATCTCTTTTCAAGGAAGACAATTACATAGCAATATACTATGGTTAACTGATTTTCTTAGATGTTGCCATTTACCTAAGGAAGTGACAGCTTGTGAATGTATCAAACACATTGACACAGCTACCATTTTTGTTACCATTCTTAGGGTGCAATATCCTCAAAAAAGTAAGCACATAAACACTTTGAATATATGTAATTTGTGGAAGGCAGTGCACTCACTGACTTTCTAAGAGTAAATGAATATGTTTAATAGAGTATGCTTCATAGGAAATTGACTTTTTGTCAGTAGAAAGTTTAATATATATCTCACTCCCTGAAAAGTACATGTGGGAGAAATCTCTTCTTTCCTATTATCTTTATGACATAAATTTTGTATTAAAAATATGAATCTATTTAATGTATTGTTTCTATCTCTTTTGTCACAAAAGTTTAATTTTCATATTTGAAGAACGAATTCAGATTCATAGTGAACTCGACTTTGATCGTGAAGAAAGGATAATTCAGAGAAACAGAAGAAAAATACAGATGTCTGAATGTTCTCAGATAACATAAATGATAACAGAGTTTGGGTTGAATTATTCTGATTGACAAAATCAAATAAATAATACCCTCTTAACTTTCTGTATGATTTATGCTATATGATTATAAACATTACTCATATTCTTGACCAATCTGGAGAATTTGGTCACCAAATCATCTTCTGTTCCTTAAATATGTGTCATCTGCTTCAGTTCACTTTTTGATATGGAATATGAGTCTCTAGACTGGGATCAGGGGCTCATGTTTATAGTCCCCTACAGTTGAGAAGCAGAAGCATTAGGAATGTTACAAACTTGAGGACAACCTAGAACATAGTTTCAACCCCGCCAGGAAACCCTAGCAAGACAACATCAAAATTTTTAAATGAATTAATTTTTTACATAATACTTGGAAATATAGTAATACTTTTATTACATAATTTATTTGCAGCCTTATGAAAACTTATTTTTAACACTTTGTAAATTTTATTGCATGTTATTGAATAAGTTACATTTCCCTCAAATTAAGCCCCAAATTATAGCTAAATTAATTAATATGCTTTTGACACATTCTGTCTATTTACGTATTCCACGGTCTCAAAATTGAAGAATCTCCAGAGTAGAATTGGGATACTTTGCATTTTGCTCATATTATATACACCTATTTCTATAGCTATCAATAATATTTAATTAAGTACACATCATGTAACAAGACATATATATATATATATATATATACGTATATAAATTTAGTATATAATTAGATAAGCATTAAGATATTCATAAAAATGACTGCTAAATAATTTTTAAATATTATATGTATAGACAGAAGAGATAGCTCAGTAGTTAATAATACTTGTTGTTCATGCAAAATACCATATGTAGAATTGTACCACCCATGTCAGGAGTCTCACAGCTGCCTGTATCTTCACCTCTAGGGGCTGCACTGCAAATCCTTAATTGGCTTCCATTGGCTTTTGTAGGCACCTGATCACACTTTCAAAGAATAAAATACACACATAAATATTTTTCGAAATAAATAAAGTGTAATAAGAGAAATATTATTTATATGGATGACATGAAATATGATTTCAGTTATAATAAAATAAGACTTTTAAAGGGAGGGCCCCAACATAAAAGAAGATCATGGTTTCTTTTTGGTTTGTTTTCTACTTATAAATACATTTTGGTGACTTCAGAAAATACTTCTCAGAAAGTTGAAAATTATGACCAGCACTGAAACAGTAAAAATATTAATTAAATTATCTGTTAATGATTATTTTCAGTGTGGTTATTGTTTTAAATTATCACTTTATACAAAATTTCTTCTTTCCTGCAGTATTCGTTGTAATTGTGGATAAGACTTGAAAAATATTTGTAGCATAGTATGGTCTTTTGGAACAAATGATGTTAGGTTAAGAGAGTTTTGTTCAATAAACTCTCTTGGTATTCACTGTGAGATGTAAATATGACAATCTGGTACTTGAAATATAGTTACAATGTCCTTCAGTAAGGCAGCCTTTTCCATGTTTGAATAATGTTTTCATAAATAAACATAAAATGCACGTTGGAACATATTTAAGAAAACAGGTCAGTCTCTGACTCTCTCTCTCTGCCTTTTTTCTTTCTTGTTCTCATATACATTCACATTAAAGAAACAAAACTGCTTGTAGGTTAAAGATTTCTCTTTTAGATGGTTAGAGAATATAATTACATGCAAAGAGCAAGTTTTATTTAAGACAAAATATTCATTCTAACATGTCTCCACATTATTACAAAAGTAACTATGAAGCATCAAAAGATATTTCTCTTTGATACTAAAAATAATGAATGTGGATAAATATCTTAATAAACCAAATTTAAATCAAGTCACATTTGCTTTTAAAACAGTCTGGTTCATGGGATTTTTCTGTATATTATCTAATTAAATGCTAGAATTCGCTCATAACTGGCAATGCAAATAAGTGTAACAGTGGGAAGGAAAATAATGATATTCATTTGCTCATCAAATATTCATTCCGTCCTGTGAGGTGCGTGGTGCTGAACTTGATGCTAGGCATATCATAGTCAGATTTAGAGACAATGAAATCTGAACATCACCAGAAAAGAGCTCATCCTGACAGAAAACAGGGAGGACCAGGTAATGTGCATTGGAAGCAACAGAGAAGATCAGCAGAAGAGAGGTAGGCGTTGAAGAGATGTCAGAGGAGAAGGAATTGGGAAAGCTTCATTAGTGCAAGAGGAGGAGAGCCTCCTGTTTAAAACAGCGCTTCCTGGTTTGTACAGACAGATGAAGGAGAAAAGAGAATATGTACAAAAGAAAACAGGGTGTCAGCTTTGTTGTACACATTATTATTTATAAAGGCTTGTTTTAAGTTAGTACTTTTCCAAAATTTAAAAGTATGAGTTGGAATTAAAATAATGATAGCTTGAATCCAGTTCTATAGAAGAATGTGCTATTTTATACTAAGAATTATGCTACCTTTATGGTTAATCAGCTCTCAGAATGGGCTGCATATGCATCTGCTTCATGTCCTGGTGTTATATTCCTTCAGGATGGCTCCATGGTTCAATGCTGTGTTCTAATGCTCTAGAAATCCATAAGGTGCTTGAACAGGGCCCCCCATGCTTCCATGTTTCTCTACTCCTCACAAACTGAGAAATAGTTCACAAAACTATTTTTCTTTGTAGAACATAAGCCTCTCTTCTCTGAGGGGACCCTGATTTTTTTTTAGACACCTGGCATAACCAAATTCTCTTTGATGTGAAGTTCCACAGGAAAATTTATCTGATACCTAAAAATGAGAGTCATCCTTAAATACACTAGTTGATTTCTTTTTGTATACTATAGAATATATAAGTATATATAGAATATATATATGCTCTAACAGCTTGGAACTTTGAAACCTTTAGTTTTCTAATGAATGGAAAGTTAATGGCTATAAGCTCTGAAGTTAATACAATGGTCTTGAGGTCAGAGTCAAAATTAAGACATACAACCATCTGAGATCCAAGTTAGGGCTCAGGGAAAGGCCACCTAGGTCAGAATATTTATCATTTCCTGAAGTGCTGTGGGATCCTAATGACCACTTAGAAAATGAAACCGTGGGTACATGCCCCTTTTCTCAGTGTTTTAAACTGAAACTGTGCATGCTTTCTTGAGCTTCAAGCTTTTTTATCTTTCTTAAAGCAGAATGAAACTTTATGAAAATGCAGAAAGAATATAAAACAAGCATTCCCTTTTTATTTTAATATTTAACAAATTCATTGGATAAGCATTCAACTTATAACTTAAATTCAAATTCTTTATTCCATAGCTAAAATATAAGAAATAATGATTGTGGTTGAAGAGGGCTGCATTTTATCCAATGTACCTGATACCTTCACCGTTAATACTTTCTGTTTTATGTGCATTTTCTGTCATAAGACAGAAGATTATGATGACAGAACTTATTTTTAAGTATAAAAATGCATTGTATTTTATAGAAAAATGCATTTTTTCTATTCTTCTTCATCTAGATCATATAATATAGGTTAAAGGATGCTACATCATTCCAAAAGGACATTTTCTCAGTCCTGTTTACTGCTGCTCTATTCGTAATATATGGACATTGGAAATGACTTAGATGTTCCCCAACAGAAGAATAAAGAAAATGAGGTACATTTTCACAATGGAGGTTTAGTCAGCTGATAAAAAATTGACATCATATAATTTGCAAGCAAATTCATAGAACTAGAAAAAAATTCATCCTGAGTGAGGTAACACTGTCCCAGAAAGACAAATATAATATGTATTCACTTATACGTGTATACTAACTATTGAATAAATTATAACAAAGCTACAATGCATAGACCCAGAGAGACTGGGTAGAGAGGAAGGGATGGGGGAGCATAAGAACCACCCTGAGAATGGGAAAGAGAATAGATTTCATGGGTAGATTGGAAGTTGGGGAGACAGAAATGTAGGATGAGGTGGGGAGGTTAAGGCAGATGGGGTTGAGGGAGGCAATGTAGAAAAAGAATTGAGGGGCATTTGAGGTGTGGTATGGAATCCTGGTACAATGGACACTTCCTAAATTATGAAAGTGATCCTAATGAAATCTCGAAATGATGATTATGGAGTCCCAACTAGCCATCTCTTATCACCAAATGAAACTTTACCACTGGGAAAGGGTTACATTTATTTGCATTGATAGCCATAAGGCTTGCATAGAGCAACCACCCAGGCTATTGACAAGACAGAACTTTCTCTCCACAAACTGAAAGCAAGGTCCCATTGCTGTCACCCACACAACTCAATGAATATGGGGAGGTCGAGTCTGTGCCTGCATAGAGCACTCACTACCATATTCTAGTGTGTGTGGTACTCTGCAGGCCACCAAAAGAGAAACTTAAAACAACAACCCAGCCAAAAGCCGTTCATCTACATTATGCCTTTCCTGCAAAACATGGTAGGATAATGGTGACACAAAGCTTGTGTGAATAACCAACTAATATCTGATTTGACTTAAGCATGTATCTGACACTGTTTACGAGATGAAGGACCAGAGATTACATAGTTCAGAGCACTAGGGTAAAACCACATACTAATGCTTTAAAAAAAGTAAGAATAAAATTATTCCTAATGACATTATTCTACACTCAAAGAGTAATCACTTACTACCTATCATCATAAAAGCTTCCTTCTATATAAGATGGGATCCAATGCAGAGACCCATAGCCACATAATTTACACTCACACACAGAGGAGGCAGGGGCAGGGGAGAGAGAGACTCTAACACTCAGCTCTCAGTGGGATGTTCCCATTAAATCCCGGCCCTCAGAGGTCAGGCACCCTCATGAATAAGGAGGCAGAAATAATATAAGAGCCAGAGGGGATGGAGTCCCTCTGAATCAACTGAGCAAGGCTCACAAGAGACAGGAACTCAGAGAGACTGAATTAGCACAAGGCCTTCACGTGGATCTGCAGCAGGTTCCCTGCATGGATGTTACTCTTTTCAGTTACCATTCTCAGGAGATTCTGGATTGAGTGAACAAGTGAGACTCTGATTCTTGTGTATTCTCTTGGGGTTCTTCTGTTGGTTTGCCTTGTCCAACTTCGATGTGATTTTTTTTGGTATGGTTATTATAACATATTATATTTTATTAAAAATAAAATATAGTTCTGAGCATATCCTAAGATATTATTTAATTGCTTAATTATCCCCAACTAGACTTTTTTTTTTTTTTACAAAATACTTCTTTTACATCCTTGTCAGATAGACAGTGATTTATTAAGAAGATGTGCATAAGTTCATCACCTCACCAATTTTGGTACCACTTAATAATTGCCTAGACTAGACAGAAGATAACAGATTAATTGATTAATGCTATAAAAAATAGAAGAGAGGAAACCCCATTACAATGCGAGAGTTTCTTCTACCAGATTTGAGCAAGTGATGTCTGTCATTCTTAGAAACAGCATTTTATTACTTCTAAGATACGCTAGTATTTCTCTTATGACGTTCTTGCCTTACAACTGTGAAAATTGTAACCAGTCAAAAATGAAAAGCATAATAATGTATCTGGGCTGACAAGAAAGAAACAGAATTTTTCTGATGTAGGATTCAGATTTGTTTCAAATACATTATAGCCTTTTATCAAATATTGGTATGTCACTATAGTAGATCTGCCATTATATTAAGCAACATACAGAGATTATTAATACAGTAATTACTAAAATGGGATCACTTGCAAGATCCTTTCAAACTGTATATAATAAATAAAACATATATCACGATTTTTTTCCGATGCACATTCTTTTGTTGAAACACATAATATGGTAACCTTCAATTTAACAAAGATATGGAATGTCTAATCTTAAGGCAAGTCATTTAGTAAAGAAATAATTGTGGGACATGTTCTGCAGCTGTATTTTCATGTTTCTATTTTACCAATAAACTACAGAATAGCTTTGCCTATTTTATATATCCATGTGTGGGTTATTGTAAAGTTCACATTTTTTATGTGGATGTGTTGACATGTTCATTATTTTCAAATTGTTTGTAGTAATCTGGAATGTTTTCTTTTCTTATACAAGTCACATCAATTATTTTATAATTTGTCTTTTATGTATGATGTTACTTTTGTTCTTCACAAATATTCTCTTTTCTTATTCTTTAAAAGTAAATGTTAATTTTGTCTTTGTGTTTAGCAGTTGTTTTTTTCTAGTATTTCTTGATGTGTGTTGTGTGAGGTTGGAATTCTCTTCACTTGCTTGTTTCATAAGGTTAAATGAGTTACACAGGGACCACTTTTTAACTCAACATGTTAGGACATCACTGTTATAAAATGAATTTCTAAAACAACTTGGATCTTTTCTTTACTTTCTCTCTTTAAATCATTATATTAATTATGAGGCATAGGTCAAAGTGATTCACTTTGTAATTTCATAATTAATGTTGATACACTTGATATGCATAATTTGAAATCACACTTTCAGAACATCTTTGCTTTGGTATCTCCTTGGACTTTTTCCCTACTTAAAGATTTAGGAACAGTGTGTTTGGAACTTAAATAATTTTTTTTTCAAAATTAGCAGATCATTTAAGAAGAATGGACATATTTTCATAAGATTAAAATTTATTATCCATAAAGACTAAATTCACATTTTCAGTGACTTTAAAATGCTTTGCTGATTTGAATTTTTAAAAGATTATTTTTGTTTCCTATGTGATAATTCCATACATATATACAATATATGTTGATCATATCTACCACTCTTTCTCCCTTTTCTGCCCAAGAAGTTTGCATCATATCTCCTTCCAATTTCTTAGCCTCCTCTTATAAAATTTTATTGATTTATTTACTTATTTATTATTTTGACTCATTGAGTTTGATTAGTGCTGTTCATACACAAAAGGGCAAGGGGCCCCTTCCACTTGTGGATGAAAAACATAGGAATTGTCAAACTCCTAGTTAAAAGTGACTTTCCCTTCCCAGTAGCCCCACCTTGAAAACAGTTCTCTGCCAGGCATGACACCTCAGTTTCCCATTCTCAATTGATGATGGAATTTATAATTTGATTAATCCTGTATGAAGTTTTTGTAGCCAGTCACAGATTGTATAAGCTCATGTGTTTAATAGTCATACAATGTACAGATGACAGTACTTCACAGTACTCCTCCATACCTATACCCTTTGGAACACACACACACACACACACACACACACACACACACACACACACTCCCTAAAATTGAGGAAGAGAGATAGCTATAGGAATAGCACAAATCTGAGGATAGTAGCAGAAATGTTCAATGTTTTTGTTATCTAACATGAATTTTATCTAGTGGTGTAGGCTCCAAATCCAACCAAAAGAATGATTAATTGCTCCATAAAGAATCTTGCTACTATTGCACTGGTGGGAATGTTTTTCCTGGCATGTTGGTGCTGCAGTATGCAAAATCTAGTAACAGATTAGATCAATGATTTCTTTTTCAATGCAGTAGCTTTGGTCACAAGTCTACTACTATAAAAGTGATGGATCAAGGAGGATTTTAGGACATTCTCTTTTAGATTGATTTCTCCATCCAATAAGCTGTTTGATGTCTTCAGCAATAGGACACTAAAAATAATCTCAAAAAATTAATATATAGGGACAAAACACCAAGTATTGCCTAAGCAATCTTAGGCAAAAACGATATTCTACCACGTCTAATTTCAAATTATTGTACAAAACCTTAGTAATAAATCAACATTTTGTTGGCACAAAACAAAGCATAGATCAACAGATGCACAGGTCAAGGATCCAAATTTAGAGCTGATCCCTTGAAACAACTAAACTATAGAAAAAAAATAGGAAGTCTATTTAAATGTTTTTATGTTCCAAAAATCATCACTTTAAAAATCTCAAATTTTGGTAAGTGTAGAGTCTATACTAATTAATAACCAATTCATTCATATCCCATGTTTTAAATAATTGGTACAGCATCCCTTATGGTATGTAAAATATCTGGGACGTTTGCCTTTTACAAAATAATAAGGATGACACCAAGTCTGATATAGGCACGAAATCCGTTTCCCAATCCTATGGATTCCTTATCATCTCCTATGAACAGAGGATGGGAAAGCAAGGAGCTTCAAAGATCTTGTTGGAGAGGTCAGCCTCTGAAGAGATGTTGCATAGATCTTTCCTTGAGGAATTGTTTTCTCCCAAAGTTGCTGTGGAGGAAAGAGTGCATGCTTTCACAACATTGGGTTGGATTCTGTAGTCTCTTCAGTTTCTTATTCTCAAGGGTACTACAATATTTTTTGTGTCACATAATTTTTCCATGTGTACATGTTAGCCTAGCATAAACCATCTCATTAACAACTTCATTTGTATGTGATATTGTTAAAAAAAAAAACTCTGCTAAATTGTATCTATTCCTCCTCCTCTTATTCTTGAAAGGGAGACTCAGGAAGAACAAGAGACCTACAAAAACTTACTGCTTTAAAATCAAATGGTTTTTGGTAGACTAGAGGGTTGTATCTTGAACTAAATGGTCAAATTCACAATGGTTATTCATTGGTGGTTGGCCAGTATACTCAGAGATGAGTCATTCCTTTAGTGCTCTATTTGTTCTGATCAAGCACAAACTCACAGATATACAAACATCTTTTGCTGGTCTCTGCTATTTACTGTAATGAATCAGTCATACCCAGTAGCTGCAAATCACATTTTTTTTAATTTTCATTTGCACATGTCACAATTTCAAATTCCATCACACGGGGTTAAAATCACGGTGTCAGTACAGCTAGGTATTTCTTAGAAGCAAAGCTTTACTCCCCATTCTTCTCTAGCTACTAGCTACACCAACCTTCCTTTCAGTGTTCCAGCTCTTTCCTTTCATTCTAAGTTTTTGCCTGGAATGAATCTCTTGAGACTATATCAAAGCTATTAGCATGATCAGGAGAATTTGTCATCTCAATGTCATTATCATAAACCTCACTCCATGTTTCCATTCATGATAAATAAATTAATATTCACATTTCAAATGTCAGAACACAGACATTTAGGGGAGGTAGAGCAGGATCAAGTCTCAGCTTCTCATGTATATATTAGGAGGGTATTTAAATTAGCCTACAATTATAGTTCAGTTTTAAAAGTCTTATAGTAATTCAATTGACAGAAACTCTGGGTTCTTCTCCTTATACCCACTGGACACTAAATCATTTGTTTCTTTGCTATATAATTCATCAATCTCTTCTAACTTTAGTTTTCTAAATCATACATTTAATTTCTCCTTCAGCTCAAACATAAAGATCACAATCACGTTTAATAATGTCCTTGTTTTTACATCTTCCCTATCCTCATTATTTAATTCACCTAATACATTCCATTGTATTAGACTGCTTTGTCTAAATATGATCTGGTCATGCCACTTTTCTCCCGATTAGAGAAACCTAAAGTTCTGAAGTTAAATTGTGCAGCCCTTCCCCGTTGTTTATAGAATCAAAGCTAAATCGCCTGGAATTGGTTGGCAAGGCCCAGCCTGTGCTGCATAGTCTGTAATCGTACTCACTAGCGTGATGGGCTGTGGTTAAGCTCTTGGTTTCCCACTGGACTGAATGTTTCACAATGCAGAAAGCACACTTCCCCTCGCTCACTATTGAATTTTCAGTGCCTAGCCCAGCTTCTGACAAAACATGCCCAATTTGTTGAATAAAGGATTAAAGGGCTTTTAGAATCATGCCTTTCTCTTTCAATCATCTCCCGTTTCATCTAAACAGCAACTGAACATGCAGCCATTAAAAACTCATATGTTAAACTGATTGCTGTCTAGCAACTGATTTTCTATGCTCTTGAATATTGCTGTCTTCAGATAATTTTATAATAGCTCTTATATTCTTCTGTCTTGCTGAGGGAATGAGCAATAATTTAATCTATAGACAGTGGACTAAATGTTCCTAACCTATATTGTATCCTAGTGCGCATGGGTGTGTTTAACAAATACCTAAGCAAACACAGTCAAGGAGCTATAATTAATTTCAAAGACTATTGTGTGAGGCTGTCACACTTTTAATAGAGTTTCATTTAAACACACACACACACACACACCAGACTTAGTCGTTTGAAGCAGTACATTGACTGTAGTAAATAATTATGTAATTTATAGGCCCTTGGTGACTAAGCTGGTCACCAAAGAATTTGCAAAGAGTCAGTACAGATTTCTAGGAAAATGTTTTGAAGAGTATCTGCCCCGAAAACCATGGTTTTTCTTGACAGACTCAATCACCAGCAATTGCAGACTGAGATTACTGCTGAAATGACAGGTCTCTGCTCAAAAAGTCAGGCTCCTTTCCTTGTACTTCACTCCGATTCCCTCCCCTAGTACAGGATTTCCCTCACATGTGGCTTTCCTTAATCTCTACAGTAATAACTCTAACTTCCTTTGCTACCTTTTCCAAGCCCGTGTAATTGCAGCAGGTCCATCCAGATGAACATCCACTAATCTCCTGATATTACTGTCAGACGATTGATAAACCTCACCCATCAGCAAAATCACTACAACCATTAGCTTGACTAGACTTGGACAAAAAGAAAGCAACCTGTGAACAGGGGCCAGTGATGCCACAGTACTGCTGAAGAGGAGGAAATTTCATGACAGAAATCAAAAAGTGACACCAAGAATACTTTGAAACATTGAGAATGCTATAGACTGGCAAAACAAAAATAATGGTATGTTCTTGGGAATTTTCAAACATTCATTCTATAGTTTTGCTTCTCATTTCTGTTGGGGATTAATAGCAAAGTGGTTTAAATTTAAATTATCTCAGTGGCATAACTGCATACTAATCAAGATGAAAGTGTTGACTACACAGTTCCTAGTCTGCAAGATTGAACATAAAAGGAATTCTGTGGGGAGCATTCTGTAAGAAAGCTAATGAGGTAAGAAGCAAGCAGAGTGCATGCCTGAGGCCCACAGGAATCACATGGTTTGACTGACAGAATAGTGAAGGAAAAATGATCCAAGTACAGGAACTACGGTTTCTCTTTTTAATTTAATAATCTAATTACTTTAAACCTAAACATCAAAGCTGTATTGTTTCCTTTGCATGTGTTGTTTTGAAATGTTTCCTTAGAAGTAAATCATACACATAGTTGATTAGAATTTATAAAGATGAATAGACATATCAAGTAACCCAAATGATATAATTTTAAATAGATATATTAAAATTTTGCATTTACATGTGTAATTGATACAAAGCATATATATATGCATATATATGCATGTATGTATATCAGATTAAAATTTTAAAGTGTTCAGAATCGAGAGATGGCTCAGTTATTTCAGGCTAAGCTTATAACAAAATATTTCTGAATTTTTAAAATAATTTATTTTAATAAATATAAAAGAAACATCATTTTAATCAATATTTAAATAACTGGTAGAAGGTATTGGTTTCTGTTGTATTATTGGTAAATCTGCATTTTCATCTATACTTTATTTCTTCCCTGTATACAGTGTGGATCTGGAGACTAATTTTTGGTACATGCAACAATTGAAACAGAAAAGGACCTGGACTTTGAGAAAAAACAGTCTGTGGTGAAAAGACAGGCAAAGAATGAAGAAAACACAAACACAGAATTATGAAATGTTAGGGATGCGAAAGCTTCTAATCTCTGGCATGAACACTAGGAAGCATGTGAAAATGTGGAGTATCGACCCATTGCTAGAACAGCTTCAGAAGCAGTTTTGATTTTGTAGATGACTCTGGAGTCTGGTTTAATGTATATCTATTTGATGTTGAATTTTGACATTCTCTACTCAGAAATGTTCCGATACTCCATAATTCTATGTTGAATAATAAAATGAGTTTGCCTACACAATAGCAGGGAATGATGATAACTTTGCCCCTATCCCTTTTTAAATTTGGACTATGTGTTCAACAGGTTAAAAGCATATATTGTGCCTGGTGGTGTGGGAGCAGGCCTTTAATCCCAGCACTCAGGAGGCAGAGGCAGGCAGATCTTTGTGAGTTTGAGACCAGCCTGGCCTATAGAGGTAGTTTCAGGACAGTCAGGGCTACTCAGGGAAACCCTGCCTCAATAAACAAAACCAAAATAAACAAACAAGCAAAATATTCCAGCAAACGTGCATGTATCACATATTAAAGGGAGTTATTAAAATACCTTTCTGGGGTCAGGTGGTGGTGGCTCTTGGGAGGCAGAGGCAAACAGATCTCTGTGAATTTGAGGCTAGTGTGATCAACAAAGAGAGTTCTAGGACAGCCAAGGCTCCACTAAGAAACCCTGATTGATAAATAAATAATAGATAATTATACCTTGCCAAGATTTCTAACACATCGTAAATGTTAATCATTTTCTAGAGTTTATTTCCAATTTCATTATGATAAAAATATTTTACAATATCATCAGTTCGGCAAAATGTGTGAAATTAATCATTATTATACATAACTACTGAACCCTAAAATTCAGAGCTTTATATTTTAAACTAAATTAAGATTGAAAGAACATATTCTGTATACTTTTGTGAAAGAGGCATTATTAATGTGCAAAATCAAACAATATATTGACTTACCTTCCCATTCACTGTACAAATAAACTTGCATTATCAATCATAATTCTCATGTATTAGCTTAGAAAGTTCCTTCTTTGGAACATAGTCACACAGATGATGATATTTCATCAGCTAACTATTTCCGAGAAATTCAATTGTTATAGAAATAAATATTTGCCCAATCATTATCAGAGAGATGTTTTAATATAAAATGAATGATATTTTATGAATAGTAAGTTAAGTTTATAATAATTTTGATAATAATTCTATGATTTAAAGAAGACTATACCAAGTAAATTTTTCAACATGAATTTGAAGTGATTAAAATATATAAAATAATATATTTTAAAGTAATAAAAATATGAAATAAAAACACATTTCAGGTTAAAGAAACCCCAATCTGACCTAAATTCTTGTAAAGTAAGCTCAGTTATTTCATAAAATATCCTTAATAGTAGACTGACTTTCTTCTTTTTCATTCAAATGAAAAGGGAGAAGGATATTTTCTATATTTTACTTTTTCTCTGAAGAAACACATACCAGTAGATGGCTACCCTTAAATATAATACATGTCTGAGTTTAAAGAAGCTGCTTGGACTATTCATTTTAGAACTATAATGATTATTGAGGCAGTTTGGAGCAAGTGAAGACATTTTTTCTTCATATTTAATAAGATACAGTTGAGCATGTTATCTGCAACTTGAGGAATAAGGTCCAGACTTGAATGTAAAGCCCAATTTGTACATTAAGTAGAATGGCCAAAAATAAAATGAACAAACAAACCCTTAAATTTCCCCTCGCTCTGTATCTGAGCCTGTTAATTTATGATTTGGCATTTATGATCCTAGCCTACTTCTTTCCTTTCAATCCTGAGGCATAGACAGGTTTTTCAGGAGTAGTCATTATAACATCTGAAAATATATTTTTATAAAGAAAGGAAGTTTTCTAAAATTGTGTAGTGCTCTGTTGTAGAACACTGAAAGCAAAGGTGTGCTGGCTCTGCTTGTCTTTTTGACAAAAAGCTTATGTATTTGTGCTTCCCCTACTATCCAGGCCATTGACAGTTTCAGTATGTCTGTTCCCATGCTTTACTTTTGGTTTTATCAGGCCCCATCACTTATTTATGTTCTCCAAGAATTCAGTTGTGATGGAATGATAAATGCCTAAGAGGCAACCAAGAACTATGCTACTACTGATTTTCTACATCCAGGGTCCTTAGCCACTTCTGTTTTTGTCCCTAGGTAATTCACTATTATACTGGCACCTTGAGCAAAATTAAATTAGGCAAAATTAGAAGCCATGACAAATAAAGTAGCAAAAATTGAAGTAAGCATAGGAGGAATAAAATGAAGCAAATATTAGATGCAATAAACAGGAGCTATCTAAGTTAGTAGCCGGCCACCTTCATACATCCATTCTGCTGAAGCACTATGGTAGGGACTGCTGGTAAGGACTTCGTGTGCTCTGAATTTCTTGGTTTGTGTTATATACTCTATAGGCTTAGGGATTACAGAAATGAATATCAGCAATGATATGGGAAAGTATGGTTGTGCAGAATTTGTTGTATATTACACCTCATAAATGATGTGTATTGAGTGATTCTGGAGTAGACTTAGAATATCCATTAATGTGTATTTAAAGCTCTAGAATAATCACTAAAAATATTCTAAAATCTGAAAGGCAACTGGGAAAACAACATGAGAGTAATGAATGGTATGCTACAAAATATGTAAAACACTTCACATTTGGGATTTATATTATCGTATTTTTGGTGGATCTGTATCGCTATTAATTTGTCAAACCTCATATAATATGAGAAGGAATTTTCATACTCAATACCACCTGGGATTTTTAATCAGTTGTTTCAAAGAGATTCGTGAGTTTATGTTTTGTATTTTGGAATATCTGTGTATATTTATGCTTTGGAATTTGAACCAAAAATATGTATTATTTTAGGTTCATTGATGGTAACAAGGGCACCCCTTGGTTGAGAGCCATTAATGATAATATAACAGGGAATTTATGTGAACATCTGTACATACTTTTCAATTTTACTAAGGGTGTAAAACCTGTTCTAAAGAAATGATTTTGTTTTGTTTTTGTTTCTGTTATTAGAAAGTGACCTGGGAGGTATAATGCAGACATTTACTAACCGTCCTCAAGGCCTAGAAGTCAACTCCAAGAACCAAAATTAAAAACATGACTTACAGGCTAGAGAGATGGCTTGTCTGTTAAGAGACCTGGTTGCTCTTCTAAAGAAACTGAAATGGGAGCAGAGTCCTCACTTCAGGCAACTCAAATTCATCAGCTCTAGAGAAGGAAACACCCTCTGCTGGTCCACTTGAAAAGCACACAAGTGGCATACTTACACACAAATGCACACATATAATACTAAAGAAAATAATACATCTTTAAAGATATTATTTACTAAGAATATCACGGATTATTAATTTCAGGAGGCAATACTAATTCTCTCAGTGATTAGTAAATTATTTTAATAAAGTCTGAACTAATTCAAACATATTATGGACACTACTCAGAAAATTATCAGAAAATGCTAGTAGTTGAAGATGAGCTGAGTATGTATGAGAAATAACTATGATATGAAATAAACCTATACAAACAAATGTGCTTTATTTATAGGCAGAAATAATATTTTTATATGTTTTGCTCTTCTAGTTTTTCACATCATTACTAAAACTTGAATAATCTTTAATAGAATTGGTACAAAGTGAAACCAATTTTGAACTGAGCTTTAACAAAAATTGTAGAGGTATTTTCTTTCCTTAGACCGCTAAACTAAGGTAACATGTACTGTTACTTGAAGGCTAGATGTTATGCAAATTCTAGGTGACTTTAGTGGATGGGCCTTGCAAGAGAGAATTAATGAACATTCCATATAGATTCCAGTTCTTTTTTCTAGAGCATCTTGATTTGATTCTATTGTAATGACTGTCCCAACATATTAAAGACAAATATAGAATGGGCTGCAAAATGAGATAATACACAAAGTCGTTGAAATACTGAGAATATATGTGTATTGAATCACTCACATAATTAAAAGTAGGAATATAAAATAATTACAAGATGGATAGTGGAAGAAAATAACAGTAATAATTATGTCATACTTCAAATAATTTTATTACCTATAACTATCTAAATTAAATATTCAAGTATCTACCTTGATAAACTATATATGTTTTCTAATTTCAATCCTTACCATTCAAGAGCATAATAGATTATTTTTATTAAAGAATACTGCAAATTTTTCCTATTTTTCCAATAGATTTCCTAGCTACAGTTTATCTATAAAACTCGCCAAAGATTATTTTCTTTATGTCAGCAGATATTCAGTAGTCAGTCTACTTCTATAGGAGAGAGATCATCATTTTGTCTAAGAGGCATGGAAAGACTGTGATGTGCCATTTTAAATTTTAGATATTACATAATACTACATCATTATATGAATTCCATAGAAGTACTTGAATCACCGAAATGCTATATACTACAAAGTAAGCAAATGACACTATAAAAATATATCATTTGTCAAAAATCTCAAGAGAGATTTAAATAGAAAACAGAAAACACACACATATACAGAGGAGCTTCATCTGGAAAGAGTTTATCATGAATAACATCTACGAGTTTATTAAATGCCTCTCAAGACCAAGTCACAAGGGGAAATCAGTCATATAGAAAGCCATACCAGCATAAGCATTGGATTTTTAAAATCATTAAGATAATAAAAACTATTTGAATGGTGGGACAAGAGTACAGATATAAACAGAGAATTCTCAACAGAATAAACTCAATGGCTGAGAAACAATTAAAGAAATGTTCAATATCATTAGCCATCAGGGCAATGTAAATCAAATCTACCATGAGATTCCATTTTATACCTCAACAGTTCAGGCTGGTGAGGATTTGGAGCAAAGGAAACACTCCTCATTGCTGGTGAGAGTGCAAATTGGTACAGCCACTTTGGAAATGAATATGGTGATTTTTGATAAAATTGGGAATTGATCTACCTCCAGACCTAACTATACCACTCTTGGACACCCAAAGTACCCTCCCTCTTACCACAAGGACACTCACTCAATTGTGTTCATAGCAGCTTTATACATAATAACCTGAAACTGGAAACAACCTAGATATCCCTCAAATGAATAATAGATAAAGAAAATATAGGACACATATACAATGGAATATTAGTCAGCTATTAAATAACATCATGAAATTTGCAGGCATGTGGATGGAACTAGAAAAAAAAATCATCCTGAGTGAGGTGACCTATACCCAGAAACACAAAAATGGTGTGTCCTAACTCAAAAGCACACACTAGCTGTCAAGAAAAGGAAAACTATTGTACTATCCACAGAACCAACAGGACTAAGTTACAGGAGGGAACAAGGCGGGACACATGAATTCTCTAGGAAGGGGATATAGAATAGATAGTACAGGGGAACTGGGGTGCTGGTGGGGATGGGAACAGAAGGGATCAATTGTGAGGAGAGTAGAGGGAAAGAGTTCTGGGTATGCAAACAAGAATTGGGGGAAATATGGGGGACAAGGTATGAAAGTAGTACAGTGGAATCTCCCAGTAATCTATGAGGATAAACCCTAAATAACAGCTCTAGTAATGGGGGACACGGAGCCTGAACAAGCTATCTTCTGTAACCAGGCAATACTTCCACAGGAGGAATTGGGGCATCAATACAACCACAAAACCTTCGGCTTACAATTTTTCCTACCAGCAAGATATGCTGGGGTAAAGGTGGCCCAAAAATTATGAGAATGGCCCACCAACAAGTGCTTCAGCTTGACAACCACCTAAGACATGATAGGGAGTCCAACCCAACACTACCTATGGGGCTAGAAACCTCAGACTGCATAGACCAGACAGAGACCTAGAATAGCACCAAACAGGACTGATTAAAAAAAAAAAAAGTATGTCAATGAAACTCTCCCTAATGATATTCTGCTATACTAGTAGACAGAAGTCTACCATAATTGTCATCAGAGCTACTTCATCCAGCAAGTGATAAAAACAGATGCAGAGACCCACAGTTAACCATTAGGCAGAGCTTGGGGAACCCTGCTGAAAAGAGAAGAAATATTGTAGGGGGCCAGAGGGGTCAAGAGACAACAAAGCAAATTCTCAAAATCAGCTATCCTAGACTCATAGGAACTCACAGAGAATAAAGCAACAATCTTGGGGCAAATATGGGCCCGAGCTAGGTCCTCTGCATAAATGCTATAGTTGTGTAGCTTGATATTTTTGTTGGATCCCTAACAGTGGTAGCAGGAGTATCTCTGCCTCCTTGGGACAGTTTTCCTCCTGCTGGATTGCCCTGACCAGTCTTAATATGAGAGGTTATACCCAGTCTTTATGTAACTTGATAGGCCATATTTGCTTGATATCCATGAGATCCCTGCCCTTTTCTAAAGAGAAAAGGAAGAGTGGATGGGGGTATGATGGGAAGACTGAAAGGGGAAGAAAGAGGGGAAGCTGAATTCAGGATGCAATATATGAATGAAAAATAAGAGTCTCTGAGAAAATGGCTCTGATATTAACAACATGACTATGGGGGTGAAACTTATAGAAAAGCAAAATAACATTATGCAAACAAAATTCATAAACGGGCAGATTCATTATTCTTAATTATATTACTTTGAGTAAAATATATTAGATGTAATAAATGGACCAAGAATACAAAACCAAAATCATATCTAAGAGGTCTCTTACATTATAATTTATGAAATAAAATTACTTGATACTAAATATTAATAATAGTGAAATAAAAGTTTTGAGATATTTGAGGGTTCTGATATCCTTGACTTTTCTCAAGTAATATAAAAATTTCCCCTTAATTTACTGCATAGTTAAGATAATTTAAATTGCTGAATAATAGATAACTTCTTCAAATAAATATAGAATTATTTTCTCTTCCAAATCATAAATGATTGCTCTATCTCAAATCTCAGCGTATTCTAACTCATGATATCAGCTGCATCCTTACTTTACTTTATCTGTGGCTAAAATATTTAAGAGTTTACATCATCCAAATGCAGCTTGCTCCTAGGGAATGTTACCAGTGCTTCTATAACTATATAATCAACAGAAAACAAGATGAACACCATATTAAATGTTCCTTTGGTCACTTGTTCAGTAATTTAGGTTACATAATTACTGGGAAGCATTGTAAGAATGAAGAAAAATAATTTTCATTTATTACCAGCATTGTGACTTCTAAAAGGCCTGACAGTAACATTAACATCAGTCTTCAATGAGCATTATAAATCATGATCACTTATGAGAAATAATCTTCATTATGAAATTTTAGCTCATCATTCTAATGTGTATTGAAATTTAAATAATTTATATTTATAACACTCATTTCCTTATTAGGAAAGTTTGAGTATTAAGGGAACAGGAAGTTTTCAGTATGGAAGCCAACATAAATATTTAAGTGCTGCATTTTCTATTGTTTTTTCAATTAGAATTTAAAAGGCTGTTGAGCCTTCAGCTCTGTAGTACATTAAATGTTCAGCATATTTGAGAAACTGGATTCCCAGCCAGGTTGTTAGTCTTCATAACATGTCAGATGTTGTGGTGCTTTGAAAGAAAATGGGAGTCCCATTATTAGGGGGTGTGGCTTTTTGGAGTAGGTATGGCCTTGTTGTAGGAAGTGTGTCATTTCAGATGTGATTTTTGGGGTCTCTTTTGCTTACCATTTGCTGAGTGTGATCCCTGGTTGGCTTCTTATTGCCTGAAAGATGTAAGAACTCTCAACTTCTTCTCATGCACCATCTCTGTGCGCACACCACCATGCTCCTCACCATGGTGATAATGAACTGAATCTCTGAAACTTTAAGCAAGCTCCCCCAATTAAATGTTTTACATTATAAGAGCTCTCATGGTCGTTGTATCTTTTTACAGTAATAGAAACCCTACCTATGACAGACATTTAAGACAAATAGCATTTTAATTGACAAATCATATTTGATCTGTTTGTGGGAGGAAATGTGATACATTTACACATTTCTAGTTAGCTACCACTTTGCATACATCTGAAATGGGTTCTGTCACCTCATCGGACCAAAAACTGAAAGTAAACTCCTTTGTCCGAATGTGATAGTATCTGTTCCTAGTTTGTGTATTATTCCTTGAAATCTTTGGAAATAGAGCATGTGTAAAATGACAGGACATTACATACTTTGTCCTTAGTTTTGGTGAACTTGGATGGTAGAAAAATCATTCGTCAAGGTATGCACTCAAGGAAAATGTGACAAAAAGTCTCTTTGTTTTGTTCATTTCCCTGTTATTCATGCCACTGTTGTAGCCATAGGGATGTCTTCCTAGGTCAGATATTGTTAGAACTTGCAAGACTCAGAATGCACAATGGATTGCTTTTGTCCACTGGTAGTTTACATAGAGCCTTCCAGAAAGTTAATCATAAAAGGGGAAGCACTTAGGTAAGTGATAGCTTAAACTTTTCATTTTTTGTGACTCAAGTATGTGGTGTCTTCAGCAGTAGCTTCTTACCCTCAGATTCTGAAGGGTAACCAACAGCACTAGGAATAATCTGTTATATTAAGGCGTCTATAGATCCACACTTGCCAACAACATCAAAGTCTTTCACCACATTGGGATTTTTATTAATCAAGACTAGGTACCCACTAGGGTCTTTATTGTCTCATAGCAGTTTAACACTATTGAAGGTTTTTTTTTTTATTCTTAAAGATAGTGGTTGAAAAGATATATTGCAGAGTTTTTGATACAATATAAAGTGGAAAATAAACAACATTTTTGAAAACTCCAAACACACAAAGCATGCCATAATTTGCATTAGCAATGTCCACTAAAGGGGAAGACATTCAAAGCTTAATTTCCATCTTTACCACTTCCATTGTGTGTTGTAGGTGATGAAGAATAGAGGAAAGGGGTATTTTCATTTGTAGGTGATGAAGAATAGAGGAAAGGGGTATTTTCATTTGTAGGTGATGAAGAATAGAGGAAAGGGGTATTTTCATTTGTAGGTGATGAAGAATAGAGGAAAGGGGTATTTTCATTTGCAGGTGATGAAGAATAGAGGAAAGGGGTATTTTCATTTGTAGGTGATGAAGGATAGAGGAAAGGGGTATTTTCAAGACAGAATCAGGCTTCTGTCCTCTTTCCTTTTTTCTTTTCTTCAGAGCAGTTATTCGAATGTTTGGTTCCTCAAGGAATTCTCCATGATGATATGTTTTCTTTCTGAAAGTCGAAAAGAAACATGTCAATTATATACCAAATCTAGCCAATCTCTGAGCCAAGTAAACATTTTACCTCACCTGTTTGTTGCATCAAGTATTTGTAACAGAAACAGAAAGCTTCCAGAGTGGAACATGTGATTTTGCTAGAGGTTTTATGTGCAGTTTTCTTATTTCAGGCTTCCATAACCACATGCTATACATTGAATGGTTTGTTGACAACATTATTCATTTCTTACAGTTCTGGGAGCTGGAAGCCTGAAATGAGAATTAGAACATGACACGACATTTGAAAGGTCTTTTTGATGGCTGTAGATTGCTAACTCTTTTTATCTTCATATGGTTTAAGGAGACAAATAAGAAAGTGGTTTTGGGAGCTTTTATAAGAACACTAATTGTAGTAATGAAGGCTGTGCTTTTATGATCTCATAAACTTAATTTCTTCCTAGGGGCCCTACATCCTAACATTGTAATACTGGAGAGTAGAGTTTCAACACAGGTGTTTAGGCAAAGGTGGGGGCACAATTTACCTCATAACAAAGTAAAAAGTAAAGCTATTAGCTATTACAGGAATTTGAAGAGAAATTTAATATCTATGCAGTTTAGGTAGGATTTATCATTCTGTTGAGTCATAAAATATCCTGAAAAGCTGTTTAATGATGGTGCAGCACTCTGTAATCTCAGCTGTCAAGATGGATCTCTAAGTTCGAGGACAGCCTGGTCTACAAAGTGAGTTCCTGAATGGTCAGGGCTACACAGATAAACCCTATATAAACCCTGTATTGTGTTGTGTATTATTTTGATTGTATTCTCACAATAAAGTTAACCTTGAGCTAGAGGGCAGAACTAGCAACTATAGAGGTCTTAGGGAACTGGGACAGGAAATGGTAAAGTGGGGTTGAGAGAAGATCTCAGCCTTTTGGACTAAAGACTAGAAGAAACAGGTCACTAGTAGATTCTCCCTTGCTTCTCTGACTTTTTAGGGTCTTACTCTGATATCTGAATCCCAACTTTTTATTGATCAAGAATAGTTAGATAAATGTTTCACTTGGTGTTCAACTCTGGACATGAAAACACAAGACAGCTGGTCACCCATGGCTTTGCAGCCACCAGAAGCCCAGAAGCCAGACCCACCATGATGCTATTGCCCTTTTTTCTGCTCCAAACCCTCTGAGTGAGTCAGATATTCCTGTTGTAACCTCTCTATAACAGCCTGCAGCTGACACCCAAACTCCACAGGCCCCAAGCTCCAGAGGTGCGTAGGCTTCAACACCGGAGTTAGCTGTGCATGACTGGCATGCTCTGCCATCCATGACTGACTGGCATGCTCTGCCATCAGGCAGCTCCAACTCCACATGCTGTTTCCATAGGTTCCCCTGTGTCTGCTTTTCAGATAGCTGGCTCCTTGACTCCTTCTCCCTGTGGGCTGTAGGCTTCCGTAAAATCCTTTCCTGGAATTCTGTCACACTAGGTTAGCCACATCAGCACCCACACTGGTTTCTGTCGTTGCAACCACCACATACTCTCAGTTCACACAAGAAGCTGCAGCTGCCCTCAGCCAGGCTGAACACTGAAAGTTTTCTCTGACTAACTGTGCTATGCAGTGACAGCCAGCCTTATACTTCCGTGCCATCATCAGCATATTAGGTAAGACAACTGGGAATTAAAGGGGGGAAATTAGTTTAAAAAGAGTTTTATTTTCCCAAGTTAAAAATGGGAAACAATGTTATGATGGAGGAAGTAAAATTTCTGTTTGATTCTACAATGGATGGTTTGAAAATGTAACAATTAAATGTAAGGATAATTAGCTTAACTAGGATTTACATAATATCAATTTTAATTAATATAAGTTTGGCAATTTTTCAAGGTTTATTTTGAGTATAATCCTACTAAACCAGTCAGGGTTCAGAAGGATCGCTGTAGCGGGCAAAAATATAACAGAGTTGTTAAATTTTTTTGCAGCCTGACAAACCTCTCTACCAACACAATAATCCAAATCAGACCAAATCAAACCAAATTAGAAAAGGCTCAGGCTTAATGGATGCCAGTGCTCCTGGGTGGCCCTCTGGGAAAACACGGAGAGGGGAGAGGAAAAGCGAGAAGGCCACGTGTTTGTTCTCTGGGGGGGGCAGTTTAAACAGCCCATGGGAGTGGTCTTGACCCTCCCTGGGGAGGGATCACTGGTGGGATTTTTTGGAGTTTGGACTGAGGCAACTACCAGGGTAGGGGCTTTGAAATAGAACTTTCCATACAACATTAAAAAATGGATGCCAGGAGCTGGGGTGAAGCCACCAACCAACATTCCAGACTCTGTGGATAAAAGGGTGTCAGGGAGCTGAGGTGATGCTTCCAACCAAACATTCCAGACTCTGTGGATAAAGGGTGTGTCATCTCAAGTCTGGCTACTTCCTGAGGGCATAGGGCGACGTGGGAGAGGGGAGAGCTGGGAGTTGGTGGGTTCACATAAAGTAAGAGGTGTTGTTAGAGCAGCATCTGGTTTACTGCCATCCTGGAGACCTCCAGCATCTGTTTCTGGGAAGAGATGAGAAGGCAGCTGGCTAGGAGAAAAAATATATTGTTATTAATGACCCAATGAATGGGGCTAGTCATGGAAAGGGTTATTAATTGCCAGAAAGAATGGGACAAAGGAGTATCCTGATGGTACAGAAAAGGCACTGGTGAATAAGTGAGACGTGACAGCAGATATTCCCTTTTAAAATCAGATATTAGTTAGTAGGTGTCCTTTTGAGCCAGGACAGTTGGTACCAGTGGTGAAGTTCCAGGAGCTGGTGCAATTGTTGGCTTTAACTGGAGGGCCCTTTTTAAGTTGGTTTTGCCCAGGACAGCAGGAGTGACCTGTAAAAAAATGCCTGAAGATGGGTGGGCTTAAACTAGGCTCTGGAGACTGTTAGTTTTTACTAGACAAGATTTCTTGATAAAACAGCAGAACTTTTTCAGGAACCTGCAGGTATTTGCAAGACAGCTGGAACAGGAACATTTTAGAAGACAATGAAAGGGAATTGGGAACTCTGGATCATTGAAGATACATCTGAAACCTATTAATCCAGGACTATGAAGCTTGTGAAAGAGGCACACCTATCTATATATTGAAGTAAAGAAGTAATGAGTTACCCATACCTAAAGTCATCAAATGTCATTACATAGATCTGGGAGGGATAAACAAGCAGAAATTAGACAGTTTTTTTTTAGCTATGCAGGCAATCCCAAGTCACTCCTTAGTCTTTGGAGAACACCAGTCTTAGAAGCAGTGTTTGCCATTAGCTGTTGAATCCAAGAGGCCTGAAGAATTTTCTGTGTGTGTGGAGGGGATTTTTATGTGTGTGTGTGAGCAGGATTTCTTATCCTGTCTTGGCAGGATGAGAGGATCATCTCCTGGTGTAGCATTCAGGAAGCTGATGGAAGGCTGCTTTTTACTGTGTGGGAGGCTTTGCCATACCCAAAGGCAAGCCTCCAGGTTGAAGGTCTTTTGTAACCATGTACCTTTTTGGAGGCGCTATAGGATGCTGTAGGAGTTGGTGGGTCTCTGTTAGAAGCTCTTTTATTAAATGCCATACTCTCAGAGCTGTAAAAGCACTTGAGAAATGGGTGCCATTACCTGTTAGTTATATTTATATTAGGCATATAAGTTAAATTTAGACATGTATGTTACCCAATTAGCTACAGGTTACCAATGCTAATAAATGTAAGAGGATTAAAATGAATATTTTAGTAAGCTAAAACATTTTGGATGCACAATGTCTCCTTGGTAGATCCAGCACACTTGGGTACTCTTTAAAATGGCAGTTTCAAATGTGTTTGTACTTTTTTTAGAACTATTGTAATCTGGAGTTATAAGTTTTACAGATCTTAAAACACACACACATACACACAGAGAAATAAGACAAGGATACTATGGAAACAAACACACATACACATGTAGACATAAAAGCATAGTGTGGCCACATTATTTTATCAGACAGACAAATAAAACTTTTTTAGTAACCACATGTAGACATAAAAGCACAGTGTGGCCACATTATTTTAACAGACAGACAAATAAAACTTTTTTAGTAACCTGTGTCAGCAGACCAGCGTAAAAATCCTGGTGTAGGCAGGTGGCAGAAGCCAGAGAAGCACACTGGTGGTCCCGTTATGGACAAGATTAGCAGACACTGCAAGAGGGAACAGAAACATAAAGATGGAACAACTATACAATTTTAGAGTGGAAGGACAGGGGGAAATGGATTTGTTGTAGAAAGTCCCAGTGTGACCAGATTAATGCCAGGAATGGAGACAAACAATAAACAGCTAGAGAAGTGAGGAGGGGGATCAGGAACGGGGAGTGGTAGTGGGAGCACAGCATCCAGAAACCATGGGCATATGGGGCCTTGTTTGTTTATGTTAGGCATTAGATAGCCCCAATTTAAAAGGATTTTTGTAAAAGGCATCCCAAGGGCATTTGGAGATCAGGCCTCAAATTGAAAGTGTCCTCTGGTGCCTGGCTATAGGACTGGCTCTGGAGAGCTACAGAAGAGGTAGGTGTCCTTAGAAAACAAGCTGAGTCCTGGGCCCTTCCTTGGGGACACAGATGGGACAAGGCATGCAGCCTCTGCCTGGAGTCCCCACAGAATGAAGCTGTGGCGATGGTGAACCAGATTGTCCTCTGGGTGCAGGAGGACCTGGTTGTGCTAGGCCAGCCTCAGCTCTCAGGGACCCCAGCCACAGAATCCATCCATGGTGGTGCCCATAATGCTGATGAACCTGGTGAATCAGCTTGCAGACAAAGAGGAGGCACTGACCAAGAAGTATGCAGAACTAGCAGACTGATGTGTACAGAGAATTCTGAAGCATGTCCAGGTAGGCACAGGGAGAGGGACAGAGGGAACCCCATTCTCTCACTCTACAAATGCCCCTCTACCTGAAATATGTTATTCAGATGGATCTGAGGAAGCACATTCATTTGAAATACTGTTCAGAGCCCTCAACAAGGTGGAGTATGGCATGCTAGGGCAGAAATGGGTAAGTCCTATGGCAGACAGAAGAGGTCAGAGCCACAAGTATATCCTGAGACTTTATTCTGTGTTCCTCCCTGGCCTCCAGGGGCACCCAACCCTATCTTGCCTCTTCAGTTAATGTTTTACCCTCTATAGTTGAGATCCAGACTGAAAGCAAGGATTAGAATCTACAGGTCCATGGGAGACCACCAGCCATTCTAAAATTGTTCTTCTGTAATTCCAGAACTCCAGAGGTAGAAACAAGTAAATCTAGAGTTCACGGTCAACCTTGCATGTATAGAGTTTAGGATCAGCCTGGGCTACCAAAGACTGTATCAAAACACACAAACAACCACAAACTGTGCACGTTAGGTCTACTGTATAGGGGATGGCTGGTACCAAGAGTGGAAGGGAATTTTTTTTTCAGTTTTTCACAAAAGGGGTCTGTGTAACAGTACTGGCTGTCCCAGAACTCACTATGTAGACCAGGAACTGAAGTCCTCAAATGCTTGGGAGTGGAATTCTGATTCCTGCCTTACTTTCTTTCCACCCTCACTAGGCCTTGCAATAGAAGTTGGCTGATTCCTTTTCCAGTATGAGCATAAGAAAGGTGACACCAAACTTCACGTACCCATCATTGACAAGGTTCTCCTATTGCCTTTCCACTCTGGATGGAACGCTGAGCACAGAGATCTCTTCTACTTCCAGGATATTGGTGGTTTCTGCCTCACCCAGACAGGAACACCAGAGAAACTTGCTGGAAGCCTGGCATGCAGTAGGGGAACTCATAGCCTTTAATCCCACTACATGGGGACCAGAGGTAGAAGGATCTCTGTGAGATTGGTGCCAGCCTGGTCTACATAGTTAGTTTTAGGATAGCCAGGACAACAAAGAGAGACCCTGTCTCAAACAACAAAAACAACAAAATGGAACCCAGAGTCCAGTGTTCTCAAACACATATGCATTGAAAGCCATTAGAGAAGAAAATGCTGATGCTGGGACACATGTCCCCTTTGTCTGGCCCAGTGGCTGGAAGGATTCTTATGTGGTTCTCACCTTCTCACTGGGTGCAGACCGGAGTGAAATTGTTCTTCTGATTATGTGTGTCCTGATCCTGATGGAGATCTGCAGAGGGTACTGTACCAGTCATGAGGAACAGCAGTGCCCAAGAGACTTTAAGACAATGTGCCAAGGCAGAACCAAGCCCTGAGCCAGACAGACTGAGACAGAACAGAGGATATGTGTCCTAAGGGGACCTAAGCTCCCTATTTCTGCTCTGTTCCCAGCTGGAGTGGTACATGAAACTGTGGTGCACACACACATGGCTGCCTTCATCATGGGTTATAGTGACACTGGGGATTCTGCCTTGTCTCAAATCTTCAAATGATACAGAACGTTCTTAAAGAGGGGTCAGAGAAAACCTTGTGAGCAAGGATCCAAAGCAATGGAGGGCAGAGTATGTCTGTTCAACAGAAGGGAAATTGGGAGGGTCTAACCAGGAGGGATCCATGGAACAGGAACTCCCTTGATTCACCTTGTCCAGCAGCCTGATACTTGACAGGGAACCCAACAAATCACCAGTTGAACACAAACCCCCACCCTCAATGTGCATGTGTGTTGTGTGTGTGCGTGTATGTGTGTGTGTATGAGAGAGAGAGTATAGGTAGGTCAGAGTACAACAGATGGTTCTCAGGCACTATATACCATTTTGGTGAGATAGGGTCCCTCACTAGACGGCAGGCAAACCCTTGGAATTATCTTTGCTCTGTCTCTCCAGTGATGAGGTTACAAGCATGCTATACTTTTCTTTGTTAATATGGGATTGGGGACCAAACTCAGATCCTCTTTTTTTTGGGGGGTGGGGTTTCAAGACAGGGTTTCTCTAGGTAGCCCTGGTTGATCTGTACTGGAACTCACTCTGTAGACAAGGCTGGTTTCCAACTCAGAGATTTACCTTGCTCTGCCTCCCAAGTTTTGGCCTTAAAGGTGCTTATCACCACCATCAGGCTAGTTTGCAAGGCACATTACTGACTCTTGGCCCAGCAGATGAGTTTCTAGGCTGTTGTTGAGAGAGAGAAATTTGACCTGTTAACAATGCCTAGTTGTCATAAAAAAAAACTGTAGGTGACCTGAGCATGGTGGTTCATTTCTGAAATCCCAGGCCTTGGGTGGCTGGAACTAGAAGATCACAGCAAAGAAGAGATCAGTCTGGTCTACATAGCAAGTGAGACCAACGAGCTACATGGGGAATTCTTGTCTCAAGCAAACAACAATAACAAAAGTAGTCATTATGGAGACAGGAGCAAGGAAAGTTTCTAAGTACAGAAGGTAAAGAGAAGAGGGAATCAGGCTGAGTGAAGGAGATAAAAATAACTCATGAAGCAGGAAAAAAAAAAAAAACAGGGATCTCCCGAGGGCAGTGTACTAAATGTAGGGGACAGCGAGGGCCCCTTCCTCAGCCGGGGACATTTAGGGGGCTCCTGCCAGACACTAGCTGTCATTGTCTCCCTCTTCTAGTTTCATGATCCTGACTTCCTAGAATGGTATGGCTATCTGAACCGAGAGGGAAAGGTGGCCCCTCAACAGTTTAATAGGAGGTCCTGTTAAAGGTAGATGAACTGGGAAATGAGAAAGATTGCAAGGATTTGTGTCACCTGACTCCTAGGGCTCTCCCAACCCTGGCATCCATTCTTCTTACAGGTTGTGTCCATGTGCCTTGGTGCCTGGCCATGTTTGAGCAGATTCTGGGAGCCCTGTTCCGTTGTGGGACCACTCCCGCTGCCCCCACCCGTGGAGGGTCGAAATAAATCTGATACTGTTCCACCTGCTAGTGTTCACAATTCTGTGGGTCCTGCATGGAGGAAGGAACAGTAACTCCCCACACTGCTTGCTTGGCTCGAAGATGCCACCTAGGTGCTGGTCTACTGTGCCCATTGGCTTTGGGCTTGCTCACAGGCTGTGCCTTTTGGTTCAGAGGCTAGAGGCCGATCCCAGTAGCCTCACACTTCTCTGCTGCAAGTGCATTCAATCTGCCCAATTCTTCCTCTACAGCCCTGGGATCCTGGACTCAGTCCCAACCCCAAGCCTAATAGTCTTCACTGTGCTTCTGAGTGACTCTGAACACACACATTCAAGACCCTCAGGACGCATGTACGGGCCTGCTTTTCCTCCCGGCGGCCACCCGGCTCCCGCCGCCCGGTGCCTGGCTAGCTTATACCCGAAATAATTACACGGAAACTGTATTCATTTAAATACTGCCTAGCCCATTAGCTCTAGCCTCTTATTGGCTAACTCTCACATATTTGTTTAACCCATTTCTAATAATCTGTGTGTCGCCACTAGTCGTGGCTTACCAGGAAAGATTCAGCATCTGTGACATGGGAGCTTCATGGCGGTGGCTCTCTCTAACTCTGTCCCCTTCCCAGCATTCTGTTCTCTTTAACCTGTCTATCTAAGTCCTGCCCTATCAGAACGCCAAGGCAGTTTCTTTATTAACCAATAAAAGCAACCCAAATACAGAAGGACCCTCCTACACCATTTCCCCTTTTTCCATTTAAACAAAAAAAGAAAGGCTTTCATTTTAACATAGTAAAATTACATATAACAAAACAGTTATCAAGTAAGAATTACAGTTACCATATTTAGATCTATTTTATCTTTTATCATAACAATGGAAGACTATAACTATCCATTCTTTAACTCCATCAAAGACTCCAGAAGGATAAAATATTACCTAAGTAAACAAGAAATAAGCAACTTCCAAACTCTAGAAATGACAGAGACATCTCGCTGCCTGTACAGTCACCCAAAGTTCCTCTGTACCGTTGGGGCATCCACCTTTAGCCTACAGGCCCATAGTATCCAGTAGACTCTGGAGGCAGAGGCAGGCGGATCTCTGTGAGTTCGAGGCCAGCCTGGTCTACAAGAGCTTGTTCCAGGACAGGCTCAAGCAACACAGAGAAACCCAGTGGGGGGAAAAAAAAGATTTTTCTCAAATTTACAACTGTCTTAATGCTCAGCCTCCCAAATGCTGGAATTAATTATACCCAGTTTGTTATGGATTTTTTTTTTAATAAACAGGTTGTTCATAGGTTAACTCTATGTTGACAGAAAAGTTGAACAGAAGGTACTGAGTATTTCCATCCACCCTTCCTCCACATTCGTTCTCTTACTGCCACTGCCATGGATGGTACACTTATTAGAAGTGAGAATCAAACGCAGACTTTGCTTAATTTCGTGTTTTCATTGTCATGCTTCTGTCTGTGTTGCATGCCCTCTGAGTTGGAAATTGAAGAGTCTGTTCACTTTCAGAGTATTTGATCTCTTCTAACAGCAAGGTTACCTTTTCAGAATGCTGCAGAGTTGGAGAAGGGGGATAGGATGCAGCTCTTTAAAACTGGCTCCCTTCACATAGGGCTTTGCAGCTGAATTTTATTTTTTTCCTAATCACTGGGCGACACTGAACATATCTGCTGGGTGTAGCATGAGGCTTTGAGGAGCACATGATTGGCTGTTCTGATTCAAACATCCCTAGCTCTCCTCTGCCTGGATCTGTGATGCTCTATGATATACTACAAAGCCTGCACCCTTTCCATGCACAGGTGTCCCAGATAACATGCACCTGTACTAGAATCTCTTCTTGCTTTCTCCTCTAGATAAGAGAACCCAGATGATATGCCTCACAGACACATCGTCTCACTGATGAGTAGAGCTACTGAGGGTTTGGCAGAGTTGGGCTTGAGGTAATGGACGGCAGCCTCCAAGGTCCCAATTCTACACATCCTTCTTCTCCTAGGCTGTGAAGCAGGTCCCATCAGTGCCATGGCCTGGATCAGAAGCTTATAGAGCAGGCCTATTAGAGCCACAATAGAGAACTTCAAAGCCAAATATATCTCCCTGCATGTCAGAAAGAGTTGGAAGTCAAGCCGTGGGAAAGAGTAATGCTGGGCAGTGGGGAGGAAGAGGTACCTGATTGATAGAGTTTATGGAGTTTGCCCTCTTCAAAAGAAGGTGAGAGGTAGCATTAGTGGGAAAGGAGGACCAGGAAGAAAGGCAGGACCTGGATAAGGCCTGCCAACGTGTCTGGCCAAGTTTGGGAAGCTTAGCAGTGCCTTAATACTGTATAGTAATGGGGCATCCCTACATCTCTATTCCAACACCCTCAACTTTCAAAAAGTAGTACTACAAGACTCTTTTAAGAGGCACCATCCATCCATTTGGCTTAGGTGAGCTGAAAAAGGGGTAGAGAGACTCCAGATATTTCTAGGAGACCCTGTGTATACTCACTGACTATTGACTGACAAGCTAACATGGAGAAGGCACCTGCTTTCTATGTGTGTGGTAGAGGAGGAATCCAATACATCTTGTTGGGTAGAAGAAGGATGACTTGGCACTAGTGAGTCTGGTAAAGAGCAGTGTAATAAGGAACACACAAGGCTTCTTAGTGTTGGCCTAGGAGTAAAGAGAGATAGGCTAGGGCATGAGCAAAGGTGGAGAAGTTACTGCTACCAGGAAGCCTCAGGTGAGAGCAGGAGGAAGGGGATATCAGAGTAAAATGGCCATGAGCAAAAGCAATGAGGACAAATAGTTCTAGATGTCCTGATGATTGATTGCAGATTTACTCATATCCCCATGAGACTAGGATTGAAGAAAGGACCTGGCAGTATCTACTGCCACTTGAAAGTGGGGCTGGAGTGAACTGATTGGAAGACCCACTGAGCCACACTAGGCATTGAGGGTCTATAGTGAAGATGAAACTATTGTATGATATTTTTTTCACATTCTGGCAATAAAGTTTGCTTTGAGTCACAGGGCAGAGCTAGCCACTAGCTGAACAAAATTAACATTCAAGGTCTTGGAGGATAGATAGGAGACAGGAAATTATAAGGTGGGGCTAAGCGAGGAGTTCAGCATTTTGGATTGAAGAATGGAAGAGAGAGGTCATTGGTGGCTTCATTGCTTCTCTCATCATTTGGGTTCTCACCCCTATATGTGACTCTTGATTCTTTCTTTATAAAGCATAATACTTCACCTGGCATCCAACTTAGGAAACAAAATCTCAAGATAGCCAGTCGCCCCTGACTTTGCACCTACTGGAGCTGCAGCACCCCCTTCTGGCTTTTCCTTTCCAGCTCCAAATCCTCTGAGTGAGTCTTGGATTTCCTCGTTGCAGCCTCTCTACAACAGCCTACAGCTGCGGGTGAAATTCCACAGGCCCCCCCAAACCCCACAGATACCTGGACACCTAATGTGAGAGTCAGCCACCTACACCCAGTTGACTCTTGTCAGGCAGCTTCCAACACACATGCTTTTTCCACATGTGACCCCAGTGTCCACTTTTCAGACGGCTGGCCCCTTGGCTCATTCTCCCCACAGGTTGTGGGCCATCCCTGGACCACCTCCTTGGACTTCTATCACTCTAGGTTAGCCGTGTTGACATCCACTTGAGCTTCTGTTGTTGCAACCACCACACGCTCTCAGCTCACAGCTATGCACAAGAAGCTACCGCTGCCCTCAACCAGGCTGTGCATCATCTGTGTGATGCAACAACAGTCAGCCTCACACTTCACCGCCATCATCAACAGATTGCTGAGATTTCCCAGAATCACATCCTCAGTGAGAACTGTCATGTTGATGTGGGAAGACAGATTCTATTTGATTATTACATCTTGGTTCCATGCTATAGAGCAGCTCTGAATGCTTGGGACAAGATTGAAGAATCAGGAAAGTGGACTGAGACATTTATTAAAATTATACCAGACCCAAAAGAAGCCTTTACTGATTTTTTTTACAAAGATTAATTTCACCTTTAAATAGAATAATATTAGAACCAGAAGTTAGATGAATATTATTTGAATATTAGGCTTTTGAAAGTGCTAATTCAGAATACAAAAAGGGTGGTCAGGTCTTTAAATGAAAGATCATCACCCATGGAAGAACTGATTAGAAATACATCTGATGTTGGAACTCTACATTTATGATGATACTTAGATAGAAGTGATTTCTAAAAAGTTTAAGAAAAATCAAAAGTTTAGATGTTTTAATTGTGGTAAACCAGGCCATCTGAAAATGGATTATAGGCAAGGAGTTCCTAGAAACAATTTTTTTTCTAGAGAGAATACAAACAGAATACCCCAGCCTTCTGGAAAGTGCAGAATGTGTGGCAAAGTCCTAAATTGGACTAATGAATGCTGATCAATCTGGGACAGAGAAGGTAACCCTTTGCCATTGGAAAATAGCAAAAGGGGCCTCTCACAGGTACCCTTATCAAATTTGATTCAGTCAATCCCTGTCAGCATAGCGAAAATCCTCCACAGAGTGATTAAAAGACTTAATGCCTTAACAATTTATGGAAACCCATACTGTGCTGGAAGACAGAACAGTTTTAGATGATAACACAAAATTTTCAGGAGAAACCATAAAGCACATATTTTGTCAAACTTCTGTAAATGATCAAAGACAGAAGTTGAAAAATATGAATAAATGGCATTGAAATTGAGAGTTTTGGAGACAAACTGGCAGATCTAACAATAATTGCATAAAAATCTTGGAATCCATATTGGTCTCTTCCGGGGACAAATGTTCAGCTTTTAGTGATTGGAAAAAGGCATGAAATGGATTAAATGTATAAGACTGGAATAAAAGAAAAGAAAGTTAAAGTCATATGTGGCTAACATAGCAATTCATTTATGGCAATGAAATACCCAAGTTAACATTCCTCTAATCTCAGAAACAAACCATAACCTAATGTGTGTTTCTGGAAAAACATTAAAATGAATTATAAAAAACAGTCACCTACCATTCAGGTTGTTCATAATCATGGCACAACAGATGCTGGTCTTTCAAAGTGCCGAGAGCCCTAACTTTAAAATAGTTTACTGACAGACATATCTGGGTAGATAAATGACCTTTGACATCAGAAAAATTTTAGACCTTAGAACAGTTAATACTGAAGCAGCTAAATTCTTAACATATTAAAAATTGACTAGTCCTTGAAATTCTGTAATTAAAAAGAAATCTGGAAAATGGAGAATGGCAGATCTAAGAGCTATTAATAAAGTGATTCAACCAATGAGCTCTTTACAGTCTAGAATTCTCATTCACTTCTCTATTACCTAAAAGGTGGACTATTATAATGCTTGATTTAAAAGACTGCTTTTTTTACTATACTTTTGCAAGAACAGAATAGAGAAAAATTTACCTAAACAGTGCCTACTTATAGTAATTCCAAGACTGTCAAAAGATATCAATTGAACATTATTTCAAAGGAATGTTAAACAATCCTACCTTGTCAGTATTTTATACAACAGCCATTGAAAATTAGTCATAATCAGTTTCCTCAATCTATAATTTACAAGTATACAGGTGATAAATTACTAGCAAATTCAGCTACAGATACCTTAAGGAAAAGGCATGAAGAAGTAAGGAATCCTTTGCCTTGTTAGGGTACAAATTGCTCCTGAAAAAATACAGAGTAGATTGTATAATTAATGGATTTACAAAAATTCAACCACAGACAGTACACATCAGGAGATATCAATTATGAACTTTTCACGATTTTCAAAAATTGCTGGGAGATACTAATTTGCTACAGCCCACAATTGGATTGACAACCTGAGAACTAAGTTATTTATTTCAAACCTTACAAAGTGATAAGGACTTAAATAGTTCATGAAAATTATCAGCTGAGGGTGAGAGAGAATTAGCTTTGGTAGAAAAGCAATTACAGGATATGCACCTGGATCATTTGGATTTACAGCTTTATTGTACTGTGGTTATTTTAGTTTCTATACATTTTCCTACAGGAATTCTAATGCAGTGAGAAGATATTATCTTTGAATGAATATTTTTTAAGCACAAAAACAGAGTAAAAAAAATAATGACCTATGCAGAAAAGGCTTCTGAATTCATCCTGAAAGGAAAATTAAGACTTCTACAATTAGCAGAAATACATCCAGGGAAAATTGTGGTACCTTTTACTAATGTTGAAATTTCCTCATTATGGGTAGAAAATGAACATTGGCAAAGTGCTTGCAGTATTTTTTGAGAGATTATCTACAAATATTGCAAATGTAAGAGACTTCAGTTTATATAAAGAACCAATTGGAATTTCCTCACAATTTACAGAAAAAAATTGCTGGAGCCCCTACATTCTATACTGATATAAACAAATCAGGAAAGACAAGTTATGAGTCAAGAAATTTAAGTAAAGTGGCTCAAAGACTTTATGATTCTGTTCAAACTCAGAATGGGTGCTATTCTCATGGTACTATTAGATTTTACAAAAGCTCTTAATGTAATTACTGACTCACAATATGCAGAAAGAGATCTTTTACTTATTGAAACTACTGAACTTATTCCAGATGATTTAGAATTAACTTCTTTATTTATTAAGTTACAATAAATAATCAGAAATAGAAATCATCCCTTGTATATAACACATATCAGATCCCTTATGGGTCTACCAAGCCCTCTAGCATAAGCTAATAATAAAATTGATCAGCTATTATCAGAAAATGTTCTAGAAACCTCAGGATTTCATAATAAACACCATGTAAAAAGCAATTTCTTTAAAAAAATATCTATCACTTGGCAAAATGTCAAGGAAAGTATTAGGAAATGTTCTACTTGTTCAAACTCCACTACCTTCAGGCAATGACCCAAATGGTACTCAAAGACATGATATTTGAGAAGTGAATGTGTTTCATTTTGCAGAGTTTGGGAAATTAAAATATATATACAATACCATACATACTTATTCTGGGTTTTCAGTGGACAATGGCTTTGCATTCTGAAAAGGTTGATTCTGTTATTACACACATATTGAACTGTAGCCATCATGTGAATATCTGTACAAGTTGATGATAACAATGCTCCAGCATATGTCTCTAGAAAAATGAAACAAGTTTTTTTTTATATTACAACAAAAACCTTATTACAATTATACTATACATTCCTACATGGCAAGAAGTTATAGAAAGATCTAATTTCACTCTAAAAGAAAGGGATGACCCCAGAGAGAGATTGCACAGTAACTTATTAGCTTTAAAATTTTTAAATGTTAATGCAAAATGAATGACAGTTGCAGAAAGATATTGGATAATGAAAAAAAATGCTGAATTAAATCAGCCTCTATATTTTAAAGATGTTTTGACCTCAGAATGGAAACCAGAATATATGTTGCATTGGGGAAGAGGTTATACTTTTGTTTCCACAGGAGAAAAAAAGCAAAGGATACCTTCAAAATTGATAAAGATTAGATTCAAAAAGAGAAGATAATTCAACCAATACTGTAACCATTCAATCTAAACTAACTTGTTAGTCCAGCGAATGATTTTCATTTGACCAGATATAACTCTTCAAGAAAGAAACTCCCCAAAGTTAGTGTTGGTACAGGGTTTTGTTTTTGTCTTTCCAGGAGAATGAAGGCATTCAACTAAGGAACCTGATGATCACTTGAAAAATGAGTCACCTGTTTATGGCTAGGGTCCACTAAGCCTAGAGAAGCCAAATAGCAAGGTGAACCCAAAGAAAAACATATAGATCCTCCTGGAAATTGGAAGCAAACAAGATTATTGGGCAAAAGTTGGAAGCACAGGAGTGAGGATAGGGGTGGAGGTAGGGGTGGGGGTGGGTGAAAGGGAAAGAGGGAGGGGGAAAGGAGAAGGGAAGGATGGGGAGAGCTTGGGGGAGTGGGAGGGTAGAGATGGAGGAAGGTGGATATTGGAGAAGGGAATAAGATATCTACATGAAGGGAGTCATTTTAGGATTGGCAAGAGACTTGGCTCTAGAGGGGATCCCAGGTGGCCACGGGGATGTCCTCAACTAGGTACTTGGACAGCAGAGGAGAAGGTGCCTGATCTAGCCTTGTCCCATAGTCACATTGATGAATATCTTGATCTTCACCATAGAAATTTCATCCGATGGATCGAGATAGAGACAGAGACCCACATTCACATCAAAGCAAGGATCTGAGCTCCCAAGGTCCAGTTGAAGAGCAGAAGGTGGGACAAGATGAGCAAGGAAATTGGGACCAGGAGAGGCTGGTCCACCAACTGAGACAGTGGGCCTGATCTAATGGGAGCTCACCAAATCCAGCTGGTCCAGGACTGAATGAGCATATGATCAAACCGGAATCTCTGAATGTGGCTGTCAATGTGGGCTGACTGGAAAGCCAATAATAAAGGCACCGGGACCTAA
>PVIU01017131.1:0-42794 GCA_004026605.1 Ondatra zibethicus
TCTCCTCTCTCTCTCCTCTCTCTCCTCTCTCTCTCCTCTCTCTCCTCTCTCTCTCCTCTCTCTCTCCTTTCTCTTTTCTCTCTCTCCTCTCTCTCTCTTCTCTCTCTCCCCTCATTCTGCAGGACACAGAAGAAGAAAGTGACTGAACTGTCTTTGAATTTTCCTGCTTCATGGAAATGTCTCCTGGATACTATGGGCCTGTAGGCTGAAGATGGATGTCCCAATGGTACAGAAGAACTTTGGGTACTATACAGGCAGCGAGATGTCTCTGTCATTTCTAGAGTTTGGAAGTTGCTTATTTCTTGTTTACTTAGGTAATATTTTATCCTTCTGGAGTCTTTGATGGAGTTGAAGAATGGATAGTTATAGTTTTCCTTTGTCATGATAAAAGATAAAATAGATATAAATATTGTAACTGTAATTCTTGTTTGATAACTGTTTTGTTATATGTAATTTTACTATGTTAAAGTTAAGGCCTTCCTTTTTTGTTTAAACAGAAAAGGGGAATTGGTGTAGGAGGTACTTCTGTATTTGGGTTGCTTTCATTGATTAATAAAGAGACTGCCTTGGCCTTTTGATAGGGCAGCCCTTAGGTGGGCATAGTAGACAGAACAGAATGCTGGGAAGAAGGGAAGTGTGGGAGACGCAATGAATCTCCAGCCTGAGATGGACGTAGGTTAAAATCTTCCTGGTAAGCCACGACCCCGTGGTGATACACAGATTACTAGATATAGGTTAAAGCAAGATGTGAGAGTTAGCCAAGAAGAGGCTAGATATAATGGGCCAGACAGTGCTTGAAATGAATACAGTTTCTGTGTAATTATTTTGGGTATAAGCTAGCTGGGCAGTGGGAGCCGGGCAGCCTGGACCAAAAGCAGGCTTTCCTCCATACCACAGTTAATGCTATTGCCCCATTTCCTGAGGTCTTCCCATGTAGCCAGTGGCAAGCATCTTCCTTCCTTCCATAACATTCTATCACAATGGGGACTGATATATATATAAAAAAAATCTTTGCTGCATGAAACCATGCCTGACAACATTTTCTGTGAGCCAAAATGCAATCTCAACTCCAACTCTATTTAAAGAAATTATTCATTCCTTTATGTCTAAACCTGTACTTGCAATTGATTAAGCCCTCTGAATTTTATACCTTTCTTTATGATGCATTTATTGCATCTGCTTTGTTATCTATCCCCACTAAAACTTACTCAAGGTAAGGCAGACATTTTTAGGACATGAATTGGAAGTGGTAGCTGTGTGCAAATGACATTAGTGCATCCAAATTAAATTGTTTTTACCTTAATGCATAGTGTCAAAAGATAAATATCCAATTTGAATTCTTGGGGCGAGGGAAAGTGGTATTAAAAATATCACCATTATAACAGGCTTAAAATCTGAGATTTAGGGAAAGTTAGGCTCATGAACTCATTTTCATTTTAAAACTCATTTTGAAGCTTCTAGATTGGGGGGGTCAGCAATCCCATGGGGAGAAGGGACACAGGAGAGAGAATGTATACAGAAGACAAGGAGGAAGAGACAATAAACTGTCCCTTAAAGCTGCCCTTTCTCCTTACCTGGGCCCTGTCAGCTTGACTCTGTTAATGATGCCATGTGCGTTTTGACTGTTTGTTGTGTACACATCCCTTTCATGCCTGTCTCCTTTTATTTTAGCCTCACAATAATCCCCGGACCTACAAGGAACAGCCTTCTTTATATCCATTTCTTCTGAGAAGGAAAGACGGTCTGTGGAATGATTGGCTACTCCTGCGGCCTGGACAGAGAGGGAACCCAGAGGCCTCGGTTCCCCTGGTCAGCCTGCTCTGCACTGATCTCATAATTGATAACATCCTTGTTAGGTGCAGGTGGAGACAGAGGTCCAGAGGGCACGGACCAGTACGTCCTGGAACAGGAAGTGGAAAGAGATAGGAGCAGCAGCAGTTAAGAAAAAGGAGCTCTGAGGAAGACGAGCCAGAGAGCTGGGGAGGTTAAACTCGATGGCTAGGGTCATGAGAGTTGTGACCCTTTTAGACATTAACAGAGCATCCACTTGGGGCATCTGTAAACTGTCTGTCCTCTGCATGGTAGCCCCTAGTGGAAGGTTTTAGGTATTTTCTCTCTGTCATTAGTTTCTTTGGTGTTTTAATCTGGCTGCATCTCCCTGTGCCTTACTCTCCAGCCACACAGCTGCCTCATAAAGGATCTCTGAGGACCTTTCTAGTACCAAGGGCTCCTCAGGAACATCCTGATTGCATTCTGGAGACCTATATTCTGGTTCTATTCTTGGCTCTGCCTGACTCACATAGCAACCCCAGACATTTTGCTCAGGTTGCCTTGGCCTCCACCTTTGCCCACAGATGGGGGTATTAATGTGCCCATTCCTAGGCACACAGGTAATACAACAAGACCACCTATGCCCGCGAAGGTGGTTTCTAAGCTGACATCCCATTCGTCCCCGTAACTGCCTTCCTCCGATGCCTTGCCTTGGGGAATAGCATCCTTCAGAGCCTCGGGGCCATCTGGCACAGGACCTGGTTCCCTGACCTCATCCTGGGGATCCGCCAAGGAGGCTGCTCCCCAGGGACAACTTCCTGCCTGTCAGCCCAGCCCTACCAGAGGCTCCCCAGTTAGGTCACAGGTCAGGTCTCTTCTCCATTCTGTCTCAGCAAGGGGCCATCAACAACCTGAGAAAGTTGTGGCCATAGCTCTGTGTGTGAGAGCTGGTTTTCAATAAGTCAGCCCTGGAGCATGCTCAGTAATGACTACTCTTAAGTGTGCCTAGTGGATGGGTGGAGTCTGGAAGAGGCATCTCCAAGCTGCAGCTCTTCTCCACATCAAATCCCTGGGCCTGCTCCCCTTCCTGCAGACATCCTCAGGACTGAGCCCTTGGCGGTCCTATTAATTCATTAACTGTTTATCAGGCTAAAGCTTCGAACACAGGGAACAGTCCTGGTTTTAGACATCTGCAGTGTGAATGGAATCCGACAAATCCTAAAGTGTTGCAAGTAAAGGGGAAGTGGGTGGGTGGGGTCTTGAGTTGAGGCAAGGGTAGAGAGGGGAACCCTGTGCAGGATTTAACTGTATGTTACACACCAAGCCCTCAGATGTGCCTCTGAGCCCGTGACAGCTCCCTGACTGTCTGAGATCACAAGACACACAGGGTGAGGATGACAGCTACCTGGAGGCCCCTTTCATTTTCATAATGCGTCCTAGAAGAATCTGGAGGTGCAGGTCTCTGCATCTCTTCCTGTCCTGAGAGTTATCTCCCAGTCAGTGCCACAAGGCAGCTGTAAGGAGCCCCCAGCCCAGGAAAATTTCTCTGTGTCAACTGTCTGAAATGGTCTGGTAGGGCTGGCACTGACTAGCACTAGACCCTGAGGTGTTAGCCTATTTGCATGCCATATTTCATCTAGCCCTCCCAGGTATCCTGTGACATCGCAGGAGAGGATAAGGAGACAAGCTCACCTGAACACAGCCTGTGAGTAGAACACAGTTGAAGCAGGTCTGGGGTGTGACTCCAGAGTCTGCGCTCCCAGCCTCCTAACACAAGAAGGTTTTGCTAACTTCAGTCGGGGGCCTCTTTAGATGGCCACAGACACAAGCTCTACTGAGGACCTACTCTGTGCTCTGCATCTGTTATCTCCTACTCGGCCGGCCGGGCACTCTCCTTCCTGCTTACAGACTAGAACACTGAGATTCCGAGACCATAAATGAGCTGAGGGGCTTCAACCTGGGATCTGAACCCACATCAGCTGGGTTGGCGCTGAATTCTCCCCCCTAGGCTGATGCCTGAGAGTTTGGGGTCCTCATTCCCTTTCTAGAGTCTGCTAGAAGGAGGATCAGCCCTGAGAATGCCACAGGATTAAGGGGATACAAAATCAGTCCCGACTAGGCAGTGACATTCCAGAAAAGTGTCTGCAAAGCCTCCAAATCCTGGGAGCTGCTGATGCACATCTGAGAATCTCTTTCGGGACCATTAGCCCTGAGATCTGAAGTCACATGGTTTTTAAAAGGGACAAATGAAGAGTCTGAAATTTTACTTATAGTCTCCCTCTAAGGCTCCATTTCCTAAAGTCTGCTGAAAGCCCCTGTCACCACGTTCTTCTGATCCTGTATCAAGCTGCCTTTGGGTTGTGATTCCCAGGAAGGTGTCCTGATGCACTGATTGGATAGCATACTGCAAATAGCTTATTATTAATATTAGATATACCGAAGGCAACACCATTTAAGTAACATCCCTCACTCATAATGAGAAGGGAAGATGGAAGAAATGCCAACTAAAGCTAGTGCTGGCACAAATACCAATTATTGGTGATCCCAGGTAAGGGTAGGTAAAGTGGCAGACAGTTACAAGACAGGACGGTAGGCAGATGGCATAGAGGAAGTGCCATTTGTGTTCAATCTTGAAGGACAAGGAAGAGAAGGACTACTGGACAGGACACAGTCTAGACAAAAGCTCTTTGCCAACCATGACAATACGAGTCAGCCTAGCCACACCTCCAGCACCTTGGAGGGAGGTCTGAAGGTGGATTAACCTTGCCAGGATTCCCAACCCACAATGAACCCAGGCAGGCAGCTTCCTAATACCCAGGAAGGACAGGTTCTAAGGTAGATATTTCTAGGAACTGCTGGGAGCAGAGGATATTCTCCTTCCTTCAGTAACTCCTTTAGGAACCCAAGGATTCAAAAAGCCAGCAAAAGAGTCAGAGACAATCCCTGTTCCCACTTTTAGGAGTCCCACAAGTAGACCAAGCTATACAACTGTCACATATGCAGAGGGCCTAGGTCAGTCTCATGCAGGCTCCCTTGATGTCAGTTCAGTCTCTCTGAGCTCCCATGAGACCAGGTTAGTTGATTCTCTGGGTTTTCTTGGATGTCCTTGACCCCTCTGGCTCCTACAGTCCTTCCTCCCTCTCTTCAGCAGGGTTCCCTGAGTTTGGCCCAGTGTTCAACTGTGGGTGAGGTGCTTAGTCTTAGTACAACTTAATATGTCATGTTTTGTTGCTATCCTTGGGAGGCTTGCCCTTTTCGGAATAGAAACAGAGGAGAAAGTGGATGGGAGAGGGGGAGGCAAAGGGGAGGTGGGGAGAGGGAGAGGAACTGGAAGGAAAGGAAGGGAGAGAGAGAGAGAGAACCCAAGACACTGGGCTCAGGAAACTCTGTGAAAGAGAATGTGGAAAGAACGTTAAGAGAGTCAGTTGGGATGGCGGGCACCAAGGAACTAAGCCTTCTAGACACAGAAGGGCTGGTGCACATAGGAGCTCACAGAGACTGAGGCAGCACACACAGGTCTGCACAGCTCTGCACCAGATGGGGTCCTAGAGCTGAAAGGAGAAACGGACACAGACACCCAACTCTAACCCAGAAGCTACCTCCGATTGATAGATACTTACAAATGAACACAGAGTTTTCTCCAAGAGTGTCTCACTGGGAAAACGAGCCACTCTTAGAGGTATCCTCATGTCCAGCGGTAGATAACGAGCAGCATCTTTGGAGATTCTTTGTCCCATAATGTTAAGTCGGGGCATTTCTTTGTTTTTGAAACCTTACAGGTGCTTAGAGTGTATATTACAGCTTCTGGTTTTGGGTTTTTATGGGTTCCCAAGTACGCAAATGTGTATGCCTCTGCATCTATATGCCTTCCTTGTACTTTTTCTTGTTTGGTTGTTTTGTTATATTCTGATTTTTTCTCTTATTTTATGTTGTTTTATTATTAATCCTTAGATGTCTGTTTTCTAGTGAGAGACAGAAATGGTGTGGCTCTGGATGGAAGGGATCTGGGGAGGAACTGGAAGGAACTGAGGAAGACATAATCAGAATATATCATATTTTTTAAAATCTATTTTCAATATAAGAAAAAAATGTAAAAAGAAAGGAAGGAAGAAACTGAGACCCTGTCCTCCTGTCCTGCTGTGCTCTGTTCTTTGCCCAAATCTGCCCAGCTACGCCCAATCCTGCCAAGCCTTGCCTGTTCTATCCCACTCTAGAAGCCCTGCTCAATTCTGCCCTGGCTACGCCCAATCCTGCCAAGCCTTGCCTGTTCTATCCCACTCTAGAAGCCCTGCTCAATTCTGCCCTGGCTTTGCCCAGTCTTGCCAAGCTCTGCCCAGTTCTTCTGACTTCTGCCCCGTCCTGTTCAGCATAGCAGAGTCATGCCTTGTGCTGCCCAGTCCCTCCCTTCCTACCAATCTCTGGTCACTGGCTAAGCCTTGAATGACCAATTCTTGTCCTCCTTCATCCTACCTGGCAGGTTCAGCCCTTCCTGTCCACTCCTACTTGGCCTAGTGCTGCACTGTCCTGTCTGTCTCGTTCTGCCTGGTTTTCTGCTCCATGATGTCTTGCCTGTGTCTGGGGCAGGAATCTTTCCTCTGGAGGGCTCAATGGAAGTCTTCTTTATCAAAGATGCCTTTTCCCTCTCTAAGGCTGTAGTTGGGGGGACACTATAGGAAAACACTCTGTGAAAGCCACCGTAAGGTCTGTTAGGACAGGCCACTATGAAGGTTCTAAGGAGAGGTCACCATATGATCCCTTAGAACACAGTTACTATATAATAATCTCTTAGGACATAGTCAACACATTGTCTCTTAGCATGTGGACACTCTATGGTCTCTCAGGATAGTCACCATGGAACCTTTTAGGACACAGACATCATATGGTCCTTAGTACAGGGTCACCATGTAATTTTCTTAGGACACTTACTATGTATTCTTAGGTCTTCGTTATCTTGTGATCTCTTAAGCAGGGTAACAGTCATCCTAATCTATAGAGCTGGTTCCGTGACAACCAGGCTACACAAAGAAACCCTGTCTCAGGGAAAACAAAATGTCAGGGTCCCCTTGTGATTTCTTAGGCTGCTATCACTTGATCTCTTAGTATATTGTTACTGTGAGAACTTCACAGGACACTGTTTCTACATAATCTCTTAAGACATGGTCACCATGTAAGCTCTTAAGACAAATCTCCATTAGATACCTTAGGACACTGTCTTATCTCTTAGAACATGCTCATTATGTGAGATTCTAGATGAAAGGCCTCAGGAGAAGAACCTCTCTGAACTTGGTTGTAGGTACCACAGTTCACACTTCTTTCAGCCAGCAGGATTATTTCTAAATATGGCCGTTGTGATTGGTAGTTTCACTGTTTGTTTGTTTCGTTTGAGACAGGATCTCACTGTGCAATGGAGATTGGCCTGGAACTCGCTCTGCAGACCAGGCTGGTCCTGAACTCACAGAGATCCGCCTGCCTCTGCCTCCTGAGTGCTGGGATTAAAGGCGTGACCACCCCACTAGTCGTTACAGGCACTTGCAAGCAAGGCAGGAGGTGATTGAATGGTCCACGCAACAGGCGCATGGACCTTTGGATGTGCATTTGCTATTATCCTTCCCCACTTCCCAGACAGGAACTTCTTTCTCCTTACTTCCTCTCCCATCCCCTATGGTTAACTTATTTTTCTTTGTAAACTACTCGGAAACTGGGCAAAAAACATGGGAAACATTTGTTAAACCCACATTTTGCAGGGTTGTATGAGTATAGGGGCCCCCTGGATGCTTTCATACATCCATATGAGGCAGTTTCAAAGCTCTCCCAAGGCCTTAGGTGTTCTATTCCACATACAGCTTGAGACCTGTCTCCCAGCAGAGGCAAGCATTTCACTCAGCAGGGAGCAATTGTACCCAGAAGGGAGAACAGCCCCTAAGTGCTTAGAAGCTGGCTGTGCTCATTGTGGGGACTTTACGGCATCAGGTCGGGGGGAAATTCTGCAAAAGATGAAATGACTGACAGCTTTAGTTTGCTTAGATGTAAAGCTCACAAACCGAATATCTTAAAGCAGGGGAAAGGGGGAACCAAGTAGACACAGGAGAAAAGAAAAACACACACAAGTGCACATCAAATTGCACGCAGTGGGCAACACAGACACTTTAGTGTCATCTCCAGCATCATTAAAGAGGAACAGAATTCCTAGGGAACCCACTACAAGGTGAGCCCGAGAATATGGAGGAGATAGTTACCTCCAAAGACATTACATTCTATCTAGAGGAAGAAATCAGAGGGATCTTAACAGCTACACAGTGTGAAGTCCTCTGTTCTGAGTATTCAGTTGGCAATGGGAGACCGTATTGGAGTCTTTAATCAAGGGGTATTTAGGGGCTCCCTCTACCTCTCATGCCAAGAGTAGATGGGAACATGCATACGGCACAGGGCTGGGCCGGTTCACTTGGATTGTGCCCAGAGTCTGGGGTGAACAGGTAACAGATGTGACAGAGAGGGAGTGAGGAATCAACACATGCCCAGTGAACAGTGACAAAATTGGAGCCTACAAAATTGATTATACACATGTCATATTCTCTCAGATCTAAACATGGAAGTGGGAGCGAAGAGGGACAATGACAAGAAGGGGGTGGGTAAGCGTGCCCAGCTTCATCTGCTGCTCCTCCAGAACCCAGTCAATAGGAAGCTGGGAGCTCTGCCTCAGACTGTGAACACTCAGCAGGGCTGTGGAAGTCTAATGCGTAAGGGTCCTTTCTCACATGCAGCACGGATCTCCACATTGTCCTTGTCCCTTCACAAAACTGTATGTGTTCTACCTTATGGGCAATTTAAGGAATTTTCAGGAGTAAATTGCACCTTGTAGTCTTGTAGTTCCTTATGATGTTCCTTTCCTACTTCAGATGCTCCGCCCCTTGCCCCATAAGACTCGGCTAACAATGCTTGGCACACGTTTGACAAAAGACGAGCTGAGGAGGGGAAGGCAGGGATAAGGATCAACCCGAGATTGTGACCAGAGATGACTAACACAGTCAGGGAGAGAATCATAGATGCCTAGAGATGCAACTGGTTTTGAAGAAATAGCAGCTGTCCTTCTTTAGGGCCACCATGCCATCACACATGTCATGGCCTCAGCATACAGCTCCTCTCCCTTTTCTCCACCTGGACCACTTTCCCCTTGCTGTGGTATCACACACAGACCACGGTATATATTTCTATTATAGAATCTTTCAGTGCGTGATTTTTGGTTATTTATTGCTGTGTCTATCACTACTGCATGGAATGTAACATCAGTGAACAGAATAGGTTTAGTTAGAGAAAAACTAAGATTGGTAACGCATCCAGTGTGGTGGACTGTAAGTAAGACTGGTCCTAATTCTTTACCAGTACCCCCCTGTTTTATAATAGCATCCTTGAAGAATGGCCTGATAGAAAAGAATCTAGTCTTGTCCACGGCTTGATTTCAAAGTATATGATGCAAACGTCTAATGGAGGAGTCCCAGAGACATTTTTTAGGGAGACTGTGAGATCAAAATTATTTTCATAATAATAGTAAGAAAGTATGTATTCTTTCCACTAAGTTGACTTTGTCACCAAGTATTGTGAAAATTGCTCGCATCTTAGCATGAATCAAAGCCATACTACCCAATGACACAGGTGAACCATGTAATATTTACTCCACTTACTTATAGTAAAGAAGAATGTCTGTTTCTAGAAATTTCCCTGGGGAGGTAGTAGATGGGACTAAAGGTTTTGAATCTTGGGAAAACACCTGTTCAATACTCCATGTAAGGAAACGGGAAGTAAAACTCCAGTTCTTTCTGCCACACACCCAAATACTGGAGCTGTCTCAAGGAAAGGCTCTTGTGAGATGGACCTGTAAGCTGTAGCAGCTAGGCTTGTCAGAGAGTGTCCTCTTTACTTGAAAGAATCACAAACTATGGCTATTCAGATTTCTGTATTTGGCAGATACTTCATCAAAACCAAGCAGGGACTGTCACATGTACGGAAACACCTGACAATCCTTGTAGCTAATGATATGCTTTGAGCTTTCAAGTCCAAATTAGAATTTTGTTAAACATGTTTTATCAGTCAGTGTACTGAAGACACAGACTTCTTTTGATGTTTGACAAGCCCCGCCTGTCTTTCTTCTCTTGCCCTACATTGTTTAAGCTGGTAAGCAAGCCAAGGAAATCCACGTACTCTCTCCCTGGTGCCAACACAGAAGTTGAAACTGCACAAAGCTTAGCCACGCACAAAAACATATCCTCTCCTGCTCCTACCCACAATAAAAACCAAAGCTACCCTCCCTTTATTTCATTCAAGGAATTTCAGACCTGCTCTTTCCCTCACTGTATGTGCAGTGCCATCTTTTTGACATCCATGAGGACTGGTCCTGCCTTCTGAGAGCAACCATAAGACAAGGCCCCGGGGGCAGGATGCTCTATGTAGTGAGCACAAGTCAGGGGTCTTTCTTCTCTGGCTTTTGGCTTGCCAACAGCTCTGTTGCCTTCTGCCACTGCTTTTGAAGTTGCTACATGCTGGCCATCTATCTTCAAGCTAGGTTATGGCCTGTGGACCAGCTTGTCCTTGGAACTATGCTGATCTGTGCTACATCTCCCAGAAACTCCACTGTAGATTTAAATGGCCTAGATAATTGTCCTTTAGAAACAGGGAGCCCCCGAATAAGGTTCCTGCCTTTGGTAGTATGTCATAGTCTAGATCTACCTAAATGTCATGGATTGAACTACATGTCTTTGCTCTGACATATATGAAGGCTGGTAGACTCCAGGCTCAGGGAATGACTCCTACACTCTGATTGTAGTTTATGTCCATCAACCAGTAGTTGACCTCTGTTCTATAGAACTCCAAGAGAAAAGCCAGTACCACATGTAATACATGGGCCCAATGAGGCTTTGCTCATATAAAGACTTGTGGCGTGCTGGAGCTCAGGGTCAAGTACAGAGGCTTACTGGGCCTCTGTAAGACCAAGTGGCAATGTTTTTGCCACTTCTTTGTGTCTGCTACAAAAATAGATCCTGATCCCAGCATTATAGTGTGGGACCCTCAATGCCCTGAGGCATAGACCCTAATGAACTGTAGCCCAGAATGTTTTACTCTGTTGTCCCAAAGAGGACAGAAGAAACTATAAATTTATTGAAAGGTTGAAAGGGAATCACCAAACATCCTGGGGACATCTAAGTGACCATTCCAGCTACTCCGGAATCAGAAGTCTCTAGGATATCAGCACAGGTGGTATCATAGGGTGGCTATATGGGGAGAGGGGAGGTGAAATGCTTAACCCTTATGAAACTCACTGGGATTCCTTAGATAGAGAAGTCTAAAAGTGAGATGAGAAAAAAACTTTTCTGAAACATTTCTCCTAACTGCTCAGCAAACTTCCCTTCAGACAAAAGAGCAGAAATGGAAGCAGAGGTGTATGATATGAACTGATTGAAAATTTACTAAAAGAATTTATTCAACAGGAAGATGAAGAGGGAGCCACTTGGCTTTTGTACCTCTATAACTCTAGCTCAGCATCCATTGAGAGAAACCAATTGGCAGGCATATCTTGTGATCGCAATATTAGTAATTTATTAAGAAACCCATTTGATTTATTAAAATGGGCCCATTAAACATGCCTTCTGCAGCATTCTCAAGCTCATTCTCTCTTTTGCCTCATCTAGCCAGTGTTGATGACGCAGAAACACCCTATCCCACCAGGGCAACAAAAATGTTCACGCCTTTCCTAGCTGCAAAACCTTGAGGAAAGATGACAGCTATTCAGGAAAGTTGGCACTGTGAGGTAGATTTATTGATATTATGTTGAATGAACATGTCAATAGACCAGAAACCCTTACCATCCTCAAGGAGGACCTTTGATGATAATATACGGCAATTATTTTTAAGAAGAGTTATTAGTTTCTCATGAAGAATGAGATGAAACTCAACTGTTCACCTACCAGCGGAAAAAATCCAGGGAAAAAGAGTTATAAAGGAGACAAATTCCTCACAAGAGATCATTCAGCAGCCAGCCTTCCAAAAACAAGATCCACTCACAAAACCTGATGCTGTATATTTTAGTGGTGGTGGCTCTTTGAGACAGAGCCTTGCCTTATCCAGGATAGACTTGAACTTGCTATGTAACTGAGGCTGGCCTTGAACAGTTGTCGATCTATCTACATCTACCCCCAAAGTTCTGGAATTATAGGCATGGCTCACCATGCCTGGATGAAAGATTTGATACTGGAGACTCCAAAATCTGAATTTCCCAAATCATTTGATCTTAGGAACAATACTTGAAGAATAACAATTTTTATTTCAGCAGACTATGGGAAAAGCTAGGGACCCCAGAACCAGATCATATAAACGTACACAAGGTGGGCCCAGGCTACATGACTCCCAAGCTCACTGTGCCAAAGCTTGTCACTCAATTTTCTGATGAGAGGGGATCAGAATTGCATTGCTTATTCCCATAAAATTTGCACCACTATTGCACCAGCATCATATTGGCAAGTTGCTGTTGCAGGGCACAAGCTTGCAGCTGGGAAGTGTTGCTGACTGGTACTCTGGTGCATGCACATACAGTACTTTTCAACACCATGAACACTAGTTAGTCATGGTGAAGCTTCCAATTGGGCAAAAGCTCATTTTTTTTTCATGCTCAATGATGTAAGTGAGATGTATCATTAGTAATAGGGGCTTACCATCACATTGTAGAAAGAAACCAATAGCCTTGGCAATACCCATGACCCCTTTTGCCAATGACTTAACAAGATGTAACTTCTTGGCACTAGAAGTTCGACTTTATTGTATAAGATGCCTAGAGGAGGTGCTGTCTCCTTAAAACTGATAAATATTCACGGTCTTCATATAACCTCAACTTATAGTTATACACAGGATCCTAGAAAAGTTAACTATGGCACCCCTGTACTTTTAGGAAAATTAGCATAAATAAATCAGCAAATAAGACTGCCTCATCTTTGCTATTTGAATGGTCAGCTTGCATTAAACTCTCCTCGATCATAGAATTCACTGCTTCGAAATTTCCCATAGTTGGATAGTCAAGAGGACTTGACCCAATGAGTAATAAATTAAAATCAAGTTGGCCTTTGTCACCCCAGTTCATTCCTCAAAATAGTATCTTATAGACCCTTCCCACACACATACATGCATGTACACACTTTCACCATTTAAAATAGCTATAGTCTGATACACTTTGAAATAAAACCAACAAGAGTTAAGCATCATTATTCAAAATTTACTAAGGAAAGGGTGGTTAGTCCAATCATAATTTTTTCAGTAGTCCAGTTTGGTCATTGTACAAACCCAATAGACAGCTTGCTTAACAATTATATCTCGGTCTTACTGCTTTGATACCTCCAATAAGGTCCCCATATCTAATACCATAGACATCATTGCCTCTATGGAATAGCAACTCCAAAACATTTTGCTCTCTTATACATCTGGCTAATATATTATCTTTGGTACCTATCTTAATGGCCTCTCAGCCGCAATTTCCCTTCACCTTCCAAGGAGCACAGTGCATCTTTACCTGTCTTGCTGTGCAGTGTTTCAGAATTCCTTCCGGAACACTCTGTCTTTTCAGGCAAACTCTTAACCATATTCAACTTCCTCCAGGAACATAGGTAAGACATTACAATGATGACATCCTCCAAGGATATTTAAAGGATACATGCACACCTATTTGCAATAGAGACTGAGCTATCTTGTCTCAAAAGATTCATGATTCTACCACTTCAGCAAAATTTCTGGGCTTTATTTGACCTGAAAAAGGATGGAATCAAATTCTTCATATTGTCAGCCCCATCTGCTTTGAAGTAGACCCAACATTTATTTCTCCTATTCAGATTTTGGTAGCAATAGATTCTTATCACCAGCTACATTACTTTGTAAAGGACCATAACATCTTTCCAAATGAAAGTGGTTATTTCATTAATACTCACCAGGGACTCCCTTCTGTGTAGAGGCATTAGCAACTTCCTTTCATGCCTCCAGAAGTCTCGGAACCACTGTTGATGACAAGAACTTGTGTGTGTTTTCCAGGGCCCAAAGTTACAGAGTTTCTTACTATATACAGTTAGACTCAGAATTTCTGGCTGCTTGCTGGGATCTTCTGAGATGGATGGGAACTTTCAACTTTTCCTAAGCTCAGACTTTGTCTGGATTTATCAGCTCTGCATTTACCCAGATGCCATTATGCCTTAGAGTTTGGGGGCAGCAACATAGGGCCAGGATAGTCACGGGAAACCTCCTTATTAAAAGGGGAAAGGGAACTTAAATGATAAAAACACAACTTAGGAACCCTGGTACATCCTATATGCAAGGGAGAATGATTTCCTTTATCCTCAAGCCTTTGACAGAAGCATTGGTTTAAGGAGACTTCACCTGCTCGTAAAGACCAACTTATTACTGGAATCAACTAAATTATCAAGAAGAAAAAAACCCACCAAGTTCATATATACTTCACAGATAGTAAATCTGACAGAACATACTGCAAAGCTGTTTGTCTCCATTTCATTACAGAGTGGACCTGACATCTGGGGGAGGGGGAGCAAGCCAAGTGAAAGTGGCCACACCTCCAGAGTTATTTCAATACCAGAGACTGCTCTGACTGACAACCTGTCTCATCAACATTTTTAAAGGGTTCCTGATACAATCAACGTTTTCACACTTTGTGGGTGGAAACCCCAGGAAGACTTCTTTATCCGATCTCTTGATTCCAAGGGGCTCACAGACATGCAGTCAATAAATGAAGAAAACATAGACCACTACATACACTACAGTCACAAGCAAAGCCTCAACAAAACACTCCTTATTATCCCAGAGTTCTACGCATTGCCAATGGCAACCAAGGCACTTGTCTGACCTCTCCAAGTGTATAATACTGGGACCATCACCATATACATTTCCCATATACAGCTGATTAATGTTATTTAAGTTATTCATTGAGCACTTTCTACAAGCCAGGCACAAGCCTGGGTAATTACAAAGCAGGGATGGGGGACATAATAAGTAGTACTGAAAAGATGAACAAGAGACAACTCTCCACTGAGGAGCGAACTGTGAACGGAAGACGATGTTTAGAGAAGAGGAAACTATATTAGGCATGCAAGAGAGAACCTGGTTCAGTCCAAGAACTGAAAGCTTCTCACTGCAATTACACCTTGATAGCTGATAGGATCAGGAAAACAGAAAGCTCTCAAGGCATCTCAAATCAAGGAGGCTTACTGGATGTAATTTTTAACAGCTACAGTAGAAAAGTTAAGACAACCCGGGGACAGTTATTTCACTCAGTCATCAGGATCACAGGAAGCCGAGGATAAGAAGCAGAGGCCATGCTGAACTCATCTGACTAGGGCCGCATTGCTGCGATGACTTCTTGGTGGGAGGTGAAACCACTGGAGGAACACGGAGGCGGGGTGGGGAGCGTGGTAATACCCTCCTACTCTTCGAGTCTCATCAGTGACTTTGGTGAGCCAATCCTGCTGGAGCCTGACTGATGTGAGAGCCTGGCAATGCGTCTTTCGGGATGATGCTGATTGAGACCAAGCGAAGTCAGAGAAGGAAAACATGGGAGAGCAAATGGGCAAACAGCACAGGAATCCTCGGGGAAGGTAACACCAGAAAAAGAATCCTCAATCAGGTCAGCCAAGGTCTTCTAGGTTCTTTATCTTAGCATCATTGGGATCCATTGAAATGTTTGAAGATGAAAGCCGATGATTGGTTTTTGCCTTGAAAGATTACTAAATTGTTTTTACATAGTTTCCAGCTTAGTTCCTGAGCTGCAAAAGGCTTCATTATAGCATTGCAGTAGATGCAGCAGGAAAGCGCTGATGCCCCATTTAGATTACACTGGAAAGTCAGAATGGATCTGGAGACTAGGAACAAGAATAATGAGGCATCTGGGAACCGTGTTATCCAAGAACCCATCTGAGGGTACCAGTCACATTTTGCCTGGAGAAGAGCGTTCAGAGGGGAACCATGACAGCTGTCATGGCATGTGACATGTAGAGGAGGTGTAGTTTGAGCCCCCGATTTTCCAGAGCGGGAAATGAATTATTTGGGGAGGTGGCAGGAATGCAGATTTTTATTTCAGTTTAGAAGAGAGAACTTCCTAACTAACAAAACCCTTTCAGCAGTGAATGCTCCCCACGCCCCGCTTCCCCACAAGGTAGCAGGTGCCAGTAAGGAAGAACAAACAACTCGTAGGAAACTTCCATTGCTTGGGGGTAAAAATGGGAGAGCGTAGAATGTCAACAGCTTAACATAGAGAAGTGTGAGCCACTCACACTGTATATTGAATGTGGGGCAATGGCAGTCTTTGATCCCTGTGCTAAGCAGAGTGACAGTGGTGGAGACATAAACACCAATGCCCTCCACTGAGGAAGTCCTCTTGGAGCTTCTATTTCCAAGAAAAGTGATCCCTCCACCATACATGGCCATGACCAGGGCACCTCTCACAGAAACCGTGTTTAAAACAATGGTACTCAAGCAAAGCACCACAAACAATCAGAACATAACATAATGACAGACATAAAACTCATCCTTCTGACAACGTGTGTACTGCCTACTTTGCAAGACAATACCAATGGGTGCATGAAGAGATTCACAAGCAATAAAATGGATGGGTGCCGATGGCCTCTTGCATCTCATTCACATATCTCTGGGGACCTAGTACCATGCTGTTGACTGGGCAGCTACATCTAGCTCAGAGGAAGGGACAAACAAAGGCTACTGGTGACTCAAGAGAGTCCTAGCACACTAGCAGAGGCGGGAGTGGCATGGTGGTCCTAGTGAGGATGTGTTGGTTGCTCACCTAGGATCACTCTTTTGTCCCCTCAGATCGCACCCAGTATCCTGCATGTGGTGTGCCCGATGTGAGGAGTGCCTCATCTTTAGAGAGTTAGTATAGTGAGAGGCTTTGTGAATGTCTGCGGAAATACTATGCAGCTTAACAAGCTCTTACAATCTGACGGTCAAATAGCCTCCATAAGATCATGTGTTTGAATCGTTGGTTTCCAGTTAGTAGCACAGTTTGGGGTGGTTGGGGAGCCTTTGGGACAGTGACCTATGCAGCAGAAGAGGATTGCTGGGAAAGAACTCTGAAGGTGACACCTGTTTCTGGTTTCTGGTGAGGTTCTGTGCTTCCTGGCCACCAAGATGTAAGGTGGCTCCCACTGCCATGAACTTCACCACACCTTCACCACAGTGGACTGAAGCCATGGACCAAAATGAAACTCTCTCCTCCCTTCAGCTGCTCGTAAGTTTATAGTGAAGTCAAAATCAGATTCCTCTGTTTAGATGGAAGACAAACTAAGTGATTCAAATGTCCTTTATAATAGGAACAATTTTTTTTTCTTTCTGTCTATGCAGTTTCCTCCCTGGAGATATAAAAACACAATGATAATCTGGAAATGATGGCCCAGGCTTCATGGCTTGTGAAAGGTTTTTATCTTTTCAAATAAACCCTTCCCCCATCCGCTCCTTACTTTGTTGATTCTTTTATTATCCTGATGGTGTGAGATACTTTCTGAGATTTATTTGCTGTATCCCCATCTAACATTGTAGCAAGATGAAGCAGGTATAATTCTTCATTCTGGCTAGCCACCCTAGCAAGAGGCTGGCCTCACTGAAGACACACTGCCTATAGAATGGATCCAGTTTGGCCCAGTATAAAGTAAGAAATGTGAACCTCACAGAACTAACTCCAAAGCAGAAGATCTGACTTAGAGATGTCTATAGCACAAGAACAGGTATCTGAACCCCTTAAAATGTGAAACCCAGCCTCCAACCTCTAAACTCCAGAAAGAGCCGACACAAGGAGGCTCCACTCCCAAGCTCCACTCACTTCACCTGCAAAAGGGCTGAGAAAGCTCGCCGGTAAACACAGCCCCTTTGGGGAAAGATCCCTGGCCCTCAAAATGGCAGTTTTCTGTTGAAGTGGCATTTTTCCCAAAACATTATGCAAAAGCAAGTTGGAGAAGATGCTGAGGACTGTTATTTCCTAATTTGATTCTGCCATTTCCAGTAATGGAAAACTGCACTCCAGCTATCCATCTTAATAAGAGACAGTCGCATTTTGTTACAACTTCCTTAAATAATTTCTGGTGGTTTTCGAAGGAGGCGAACAAACAAGAGTGCTGTTTTGTGCTCTCTTGCATGTCAACATTTCAGGAGCCATTAAAGAAAGCATGAGTCCTCTCTGGTTGAGAATTAAGTGATTGACCTATGCCAAGCCAGACAATGTTTCCTAAAAGTACTCCCCATTGGTCCAAGGCAGAAGAAGAAGAAGAAGAAGAAGAAGAAGAAGAAGAAGAAGAAGAAGAAGAAGAAGAAGAAGAAGAGGAGGAGGAGGAGGAGGAGGAGGAGGAGGAGGAGGAAGTAGTAGAAGAAGAAAGCTGTTATGTATGTCAGTAAATGAGTAATAATAGTTAGAACATGTGATGATTTTTGTACTGAACTTGTGTCCCCCCCCCCTCCAGGACACATTACAGTATAGGGAAGGATAGACTTTGTAGCTGTCTGCAGGCAAACAGGTATGTAAAAATCCAGTACAGCAAATAAATAGGACACTGGATTTGGGTGATTTCAGTTCTGGTCTTCTTACTATTGCTTATGAGCCACATGGCCTTGACAATACAATGACACTGTCTCTGTGCTGTGATTAATATTGTACACATGTCAAAACAACATTCTGGGATTACCATGAGGATTAAATGTGACAATGGAAAGAAAGAACGTGTTAAACCATAAACATTCACAAAGACACTGTCATAAACAACAGAATTCCTTCTTCCCTCTTCCCTCCCTTAACCTTTCTTTCTTTCTCTTTTCTCTTCTCTCCTTTTCTTGCTTTCCTTCAATCTTTATCTCTTCTTTATTTGCATATCACCAGTGTGCAGAACAATAACTAGCCGGTATTGTTGCTTTTTAATGTGAAACTCTATAGTTAATCTTATGCATCAACTTTACTAGGTCATAGGATGCCCAAATATCCAATCAAATATTATTCTGAGTATACCTGAGGGGGTGTTACTGGGTGATCTTAGTATTTGACTAGCAGAGTAAAGTGGTTTGCTCTCCCAGAGAGTGAGGCCACCATCCAATCAGTTGAGGACCTGAACAGAGCGTTACTGAGTAAGAGGGAATTTGATCTATCTGACTAACTGAGCTGGGATGTCACTCTCTGCCCTTAGACTGGAACTTTGTCCATCAGTTCTCCTAAGTCTCAGGCCTTTGGATTTGGACTGGAAATTATGCCACCAGCCCTCTTGTGTCACCAGCTCACAATTTCTCGGTGTTCTCAAGCTGTATTATATGTGAGCCAATTCTTTATACTAAAAGATAAATAGGCAGATGATAGATAGATAGATAGATAGATAGATAGATAGATAGATAGATAGATAGATAGATAGATACAGGTGGAGAAAGATAGATAGATAGATAGATAGATAGATAGATAGATAGATGGAGATGGATAGATAGACAGAGAGATAGAGAGAAAGATAGGTAGATAGAGAAAGATAGAGAGATCATGCATCTGCTGATCCTATTTCTCACAATAAACACAATACAATGAAGACTAATAATACAATGAAATGAAAGAATAATAATACAGAACTTAAAATTGATGGAAAGTGAGACAAATGTAACGAGAAGTTCAGCATGTGGTTTCACACTTGACCTCCAAGCAGGACCCCTTGAGGCTGTGCGTTTCGCTCAGCAGTTGCTCTGCTCTCCTCTGAGCCCTCACTCTGTGCTCAGCAGTGCACATGCGCGATCCCACTTAATCTTCCCAAGCCTGTTATTATCTGTTCTCTGCCCTCACCTCGGAAACACCAAGTCTTAGGGAATTCAAATCACTTACCTACTACCACAGAGTTGGTAATGGAATGGTGTAGCCAGACTTAATTTTTCACCACTGCACCACCATCTCCTACTTGTTTCTCTGGTGGAAGAACAGTAGCTATATAGTTGACCATGGAATCTTAATACAACCCAAGCCAAGTAGACTTGGGCATGATGGGATGAACTGATCCAGGACAGAAAAGCTTCTGTCAAAGGGTATTCAATGATTTTGACTCATATTTCTGTCCCATTTCTCTAGGTCTGTTCTTATTCATGAGTCGGTTGCATCTCAGTCTGGCCTTCCTCATGGAGAAAAATAATGCTAAAGAATCTGACAGAATGTTCATGTTCAAGCTCATACAGAGGGAAGGGGGGAGATAAATCTCCTCCAGAACCTAGGGCACACTAGGAAACTCCATCCATTCTCACGCAGACCAACCCAAGAGGAGGTCAAGATTTGGTCACACATTGATTATTGTAGGCTAGGGTCATTTCCCGGCCCTGCACAACACCCAGGCAAAGAGGAAATTAATTATACTGGTTATCTGCATCTCAGCTGCACCACACGCAGAGAATGTGGTGCTATCTGAGAAAAGAGTGGAGTGATCCTAGGTGTGTAACCAGCATTAGGACATCCAAACCACTATATCCCCACCAACACCGCCAAAGTGCCAGGGCTCTCTTGGGTAGCAGCCAACAGCCTTGTTTACTCCTTCCTCTGAACCAGCTATGGCCTGACCAGTCAGCATCCATCCTTCCTTCCTTCTCTCCAATCACACAGCGATCCAACAGATAATGAAAAAACATGCAGACAAACAAAATTCCTACCACACATGAGCACCACTGGATTGACATTCCAAAGCAAATACAATGCCATTCTGGCCTCCAGAAGACTTGCAATGGCCGAGCTGGCAAATGACCACAACGAATGTGTCAGGAAGGAGAAGGCACTTGCTCAGAGGAGATGGGATGCAATGTGTGCAGAGGTCATACGTGGTCTCAGAATCTGGAAACAGACCCTTCAACCATTTCATCTCCACTAGATCTCCAGCCCCAACTTCTGGCTGCTCCTTGAAAAGTTGTTTTATTATTTCCCCAATCCCTTTGGATCTGAACCTTTTTTACTGTTCTTTTTCTCAGACTTTGAACTCTTTGACATCTGTGGTGCTCCGAGGGTTCCCAATTCAACTTCTCCTTCTCTCCTTGGTACACCTCTCATTTATTCATGCTCAGCTTGCTCTCAACCGCCTTCCATGGTAGACACTAGGGAGGGGCTGTCTTTAAATATTCTTATTTATAACCCATCTGCAGCATAGCTTTTGTTCAGTAATATCTATTAACAATAGTAGCTACATTGAGGAAGGATTCCAATCCCTGGAGTTGTTAATCAAGTGCTTTTTGACTACTTCTAAATTCATTTCATCCTGAAATATTTATAGTGCTCAATCATCAGCAAGTTGCTTAGTTGCTCATTTTCTACTTGTTTGTACAGTAAGAGTAGCAACTGGGCTTCTCCTTGTTCTATAGATTTTTCTTAGTCTTAGAAGTTTAGATGTTTCCTACGCCTCATGAGGTTAGGAGGGAGTTGGTTTTGCTATCCACATTTTAATGGATGGAAAAAAATACAATATACTGAAATACAATACATTATCTAGGGCAGCAATAGCAGAACAAAACCTGCATTTCAGTTTCTTAGTAACCTTTGCCTGTGCTCCTGGGTTTCCTTCTAACATCAATGTCTTCCTGAAGGTACAGGTGAGGAGGAACTGTGTGCACAGCAGGCAAGAAGAGGGATGGGAGGGGAAATTTGCTGAGCATTTTCTATGCCATGTGTGTGGTCACAGGTTTTCTTGAGAACTGTATTGTTAATTCTGGTCTTAGACAGTTATCGTTATTCTCCTTATACAGAAATATAAAAAGACAAAAGAGCCTGGTCTGGTGACATAGGCCTATAACCCCAGCTAAAGTGGAGATTGAGACAAGAGGATGATAATTCTAAAGCTTACTAGGATACCAGAGTGAGTTCTAGGCCATCCCAGACAACTTTGTGAGACCCTGTCTTAAAAAGTTAAAAAAAAAATGCATTAATGAAAACAGGGGGCTGGACTAAAGAGAACATTTATATCTACCCCTCTGAGACTCAGGGAACATCATAGTAGAGGGGGTAGAACAAATGTCAGAACCAGGAGTGTTGTGCATTTGTCTTCTAGAGAAGATAGGCTCTTGTCCCCATGAGCTCACAGCATCAGTAGCTATCTACACAAGACCTGCACAAGACTGGGTTCATCAATGTTCCATCATGAGTGGGGGGGGGGACTCATGAGGCCCAACCCCTCACTGTGGAGCTATATTTTTCATTTAGTGGCTGCTCGAGCCAAGGAATCATATTCATCTGTGGTACAGCCACTAGTAAGTGGCCCTTGTTTTAGTAAATAAACTCCCAGCTATGCTCATGCAGGCAATTCTAATTAAATGCAATGGGAGACAACAACAGAAAATAGGAAGGGGGCACCTACGGGAGGGGGGACTCAATGGAAGGGAGAAAGGGATAATAATAAGAGAGGGTACTTGTGAAAATATTAACAAAGTGTTGCTTGTGCATGCATGTGTGTACGTGTGTGTGTATGTGAAATTATGAAAGAGCAGAATATTTTTTAAATAGAAGGTTTAGGATACAGCTCAGTTGGTAGAACCCTTGCCTAGCATATACAAAACCCTGTGTTTTATCCCCAGTTACTGCCCCCAACCTTGCCAGAAAAAGGAAAAAAGAAAAAAGAAGAAAGTACAATTGAGAGTATGTATCTAACTTGTCCTGGGATAATAACAGCAAAACTGAGAGTTAAACCTCATCCTCAACCCAAACTCTGCCCCAGCCTTTGCACCATTGAGTCTCTTAGTGTCAACAGTTCCAGGGACTTGAAAACGCTCAGGAAACAGCGTCTGGGAAAAGCCAAAGCTCAGCATCCCTTGTGGCCTGGCTGCTCTGTCTTCTTGTGGTGTCCTCTGTTAAAGACTTGATGATGGTGGCAGATACAGCTTGGGAAATGAGTACTTTCTGGTCCTCCAGCTGTCACTATCTGGCCAAGTGACCTTGAACAATCCCACTTCTCAGAGCACATCCACAAGGAGTATTGAGTCAATGGGTGGATAGATAATTGCACACTCCATGGAGGGCCCTGTTGATTACTTTGATTCTCTTTGCATCTGATAATGTTAAAGGTACTTGGAGTTTAATGAAGGTCTTAACTGTCTAGCCCAGTTACTGACAATAAAAAAAGAGTTTAGAATACCTGCCTGCAGAAGAGTCAAGGCTCAACAGACTGTTCTGCTCTGGGAGGACTGTCTTGAGACTCTACTTGACAAAATTGTAAAAGGGCACAAAATTAGAAGACATTCTCATCCACTGTGAAAAATGAAATGAAAATACATCATAACTCCACTCTCACCCTGTCCTTGACAGTAAAGCTACTTTGAGAGTTTATCAGGCAGAAGAATCCACCAAACTTCTGCATCCCAGTCCTCAGAACCTGTAAAGAGAGACATCTCTATAGAAAAAGATCATTGAGTTTTTAGACAAAATGAAGTCTGCTAACTAGATGCTCTGAGATGGGAGAAGATGGAAAGGGTCCTGTTGCCTGTGGATGGATGGATGGATGGATGGATGGATGGATGGATGGATGGATGGATGGATGGATGGACAAACAGACAGACAGATAGACAGACAGATAATAAGTGGCCCAATGGAATCTCAACACCGTGAATTGTGGAAGAGAGGACAAAGGAGTCACCAGAGAAATGACTATGTAAGAAATTTGAAACCCCAGTATTATTGGCTTTGAAGATGGCAGGAAGGATGGGCTTTGAGCCAGAGAATTGGGCAGCCTTAAGAAGCAGATGGTCTTCAAATGCTCCAAAGACCTACAGAATATGGCATTTAAGATGTTTAATAATGCAAGGCTTTTCATGACAGTGAAACACAACTGTTCTTGGCAGCACCAATTTACTTCAAAAGAAGATGATGGACTTCAAAGAACCTACATATGGAGTTTGTTTTCTTTATGGCAAAATCTAGCTATCTGGGCAAGAAACTGCCCTTGCATCAATTACTGAGAGTTACTGTCAAAACTGGATCAGCATATTGCAAGAAAAAGCAACTGTTAAACTTTGCCAAGACAAGGTAAGACAGTCCTTCAACATTTCCTGCTGCTCATAAATATCTGTAAGATATACTAGGCCTGTAACCAAAAGTTGGATGTCCCAACCTTACAGAGGAACTCTGGGTGACTGTTCAGGCAGCCAGATGTTCCTGTCATTAGGTAACATTACACTCTTCTGTAGTCTTTATAAAGTTAAAGACTACATAATTAAATTTAAAGTTTTCCTTAGTTATGATAAATTAAGTATAAAACTTTAGACTCACAAAGATAAGATAAATAATAGAGTATTTTCTCTAATTTTGCCAAGTACAAATAAACTGGATATTATAGCTGAAATTCTTACTTGATAACTGTTTTTGTTATACATAGTTTTACTATGTTAAAGTTGAAACCTTCCATCTGTAGAACAATCTTTGTACACTGAATATTTGTTACTCATATTGGTTTAATAAAGAGCTGACTGGTCTGTAGCTAGGCAGGAAAAGTTTAGGAGAGAGAACCAGACCAAGAGGACCCTGAGAAGAAGAAGGGCAGAGAATGGAAGTTGCCAGGAGACATGGAGAGAAACAAAATTAGCATGCCATGCTGAAAAAATGTACCACCATGTGGCAAAGCATAGATTAAAAATATAGGTTAAGTTATAATATCTAGTTAGTAACAAGCCTTAGCTATCAGCCAAGCATATATAATTATTAAAAAAAGAAGCAAAAATATCTAGAAAAATAGATTCTTTTTAAAGTCTCTAGAGAGGGTGAAACTGCTGATACCTCTATTTTAAGTCCAGTTCAACCCTTCTGGGATATGTGACCTGTTGATTGATGTTTCTGTCCCACCCAGTCCCATAGCCATTCAGATTTTCTGTGGATGCAGCTGTCCACATGTTGGGCACCATTTGTTGACCAAGGTTTCTGTCCCACAAGGTCCCACATCCATTTAGTCCCAAACAAACATACAGAGGTCTACATAAATTATAAATTGATTAGTCTATTAGCTCAGGCTTCTTGTTAAGTCTTATAACTTATATTAGCCCATAATTTCTTGTCTGTGTTAGCCTCGTGGTTTGGTACCTTTTTTGGTGAGGCAGTCACATCTTGCTTCCTTTATGTCTGGGTGATGGCTGCAGACTGACCTTTCCTCTTCCCAGCATTCTCCTGTTCTCGTCACCCCAACTCTTTTTTCTGCCTGGCTACTGGCCAATCAGTGTATTATTAAAAATAATACAAGGGACAGGATAAAGGACCATTGACCCACAACAGTGACCTCCAGAGCTGAAGATAATAATTAGTGATGGTTTAAGCCTCTATAATTTGTTGCTGAATTCACAGGAAATGGATAAAAGACTTCTTTTCAGTTCAGATACAAAATAACAAATTCCTTCCTTCCTTACTTTCATAGGAACTTTGTTTTGGTTGATCCCCCCCCATCAGTCCCCATTTTCCTCCTACCATCTGCTTATACCCTCCACCCCCAGGTGCTGCTTCCATTTTCATAGCCCATGTATTCTAATTCTCTCAAAATCTCCTATTGTTTTTAGGTTTTGCTTCTTAATTTATTTGGTTTTTAAAATTTCTTTATTTATGTATATGGGGGTTTTGTTTGTATGCATGTATTTGTAGCACATGTATTTGGTGCCCCCAGAAGTTAGAAGAGAGTGTTGGGTCCCCTGAGGATAGAGATAGACATGGTTGTGAGTCACAGTGTGTACGCTAGAAATGAAACCAGGTCTCTGGAAGGGTAGACAGTGCTTCTAACTGCTAAGCCATATTTCCACCCTGCCTCTGCCCCCAACACACACACACACACACACACACACACACACACACACACACACCTCATTCTTTTAAAACCTGCTTTTCATTCTTTCACAGTCCCCTCCTCTATTTTAATGACCTCTGCCACACTCACTCCCACATAGGCATAATCAGTCTGTTCTTAGTGGCCTCATCAGGCAGGTACACCCTCTTCCTCTCTCCAGCAGTGTGTTCAGAGTTAATGCTTCCTGTGCCCCTACTGTAAAGCACCGCCATGACCTCTGAGTAACAGAACATTCTCAGTGGGGCTGTGGCCTCCTGGGCTCTGCTGTCTTTCTGTGCAGTTTGGTTGGTTCATCTGTTTATGTTTAGAAATAAAACTGAACACTGGCTTTGAGGCTTTGAAGTCTTCTTTTCTTTCTTTCTTTTCTTTTTTTCTTTTTGGTTTTTGAAACACAGTTTCTCTGTGTAGTCCTGGCTGTCCTGGAACTCACTCTGCAGACCAGGCTGCCCTCAAATTGATAGATCCACCTGCCTCTGCTCCAGATTGCTGGGATTAATGGCATGCACCACCATGCTCGGCTTGAAGGCCTCTTTTTATAAACCTATTTTTTTCTTCATATTTCTTAGAATTTCAGAGAAATTATCATTGCTGGTGATATAAATAGGCCCTACATGTGTTCTCTTTCCAAACACTGCCTAAGTCCTCTGATACCAAGCCAGAGGTCTAAAGCATTCTTTAGAACACTCTCAAAACTGACTTCATCACTAGGACATGATGGTCCCCTATCAGCTATGACTTCAGAGCGTTCACGGTAATCTCAGCCCACCAGTGTTCCAAAAGAGAAAGAATTGTTGACTCAGAACCATTTGGCCCCACTGCTAGCACAGTTATCAATCTGTGGTACCAACATGTGCTCCACTGGGAATCCTAATCTTTACTCAGTCCCCACCTCACTGTGTCAGTGGCAAATTTAAGCTTAGTCACTAATGAGGCATCCTGTCCTCATGCAGGGTTGACTTAGCTCCCCAGGATATGACATACTATGCACCCTTGGGGACAGCTTTCACATCCGTGGGCCATCACTAACAAGACTGTCCAGACCCAATAGGTGGGCTCCAACTCGTCCTGCTCATGGTCAAGGCTGCAGGACTAGGGCCCAGGTCCAGTCCCTTAGATACCTCAGTCGCATTAGATACAGAAGGTCCTGATACCTTCTTACAGAACCTTCAGGGATGAGGCCTTGCTGGCTCCCATCCATTAAACCCAGTTTCTGTCCTTCAAGATGCTCTTTGTCCTATGCCAGGTGCAATATCTTGAGTCTGTTGGATGCCAAGCACTTTCATCCACTTTCATCTTTTCCCAGGCAGCTCAGCAATTAATTACCCTCTAGCAAAAGCCGAGAGAACCATTGTCTCCTGGGGGCCTGAGACTGCTGCTTCCAGCAAAAGCTCCAGGGTGAGGGAATAGAGGCCTGGGGGAGGAAAGCACTAACTGCTTGGGTTTGGAGCACACGCCATTGCTACGCTATTTCAGTAACTCATACTGCCATGACCAAACTACTAGAGTTGCAGGAGGAAATTCTGCTTTAAGTATTCCCATCACCCTTCCTCCCACAGGATGACTGGAAAGGCCCTCTGGTTGCCTGAAATCTGAGCCATCACAGATCTTCTACCCACCAACCTTCATTCTTCCTCTTGTTAGGAATGGTTTCATTTGGGCCTTGCTCTCTTACTAGACCGTGGGTTTCTTAAGCGCAGGGTCTGAGTTTACCTGTAGAAGTCAGGTCCCTACAGGAGAGAGACAGGTTAATGAAATCAGATACTGTAAACTTGCTGTTGGCAGAGGGACTACTCCAAAGAAAAAGGTGTAGGAAAGAGGCAGGGGAGAGTGTGGGCATCCAGAGCTAGCAGGGATGGATGAAGCAAAGGGTCAGGGTAGTAGCACTCAGAAGGAAAGAATGGCACAGAGGCAAACACCAAGCTAGCATGATCGGGGGGGGGGGGGCAGGGACCTGTGAAATCTCACTCTCCCACTAGACTCTCCACTGGCCAAACCCAACCAGGCCTGAGGCTGTGGGTACCACAGCTGTCATCAGTTCTGTCCATGCCTCCTGTGGCCTGCATGGGTTCTAGATACTGTGAAGTCCTTGACTGCTCCTAAATCAACCCTGCCCTGTGAGTCTCACAGTCCAGACACAACAAAAGGAGCCTTGCACAAGGCTTCGTTTCACTGCAAGGCCACAGCCTGCTCTGCTTTGCCTCCTTTTGCCACCCTGAGTCGCCCGGCATTCTGACCCCTACAAACACGTAGTGTGAGATACCCACACTACTGCTTGATTATAAGCTGTTTTGCAACTAGCATGGGTTATTTTGAGCCTGGACCTGGACTGTAGACTCTGTCAAAGCAAGGTTTTATCTTGTACACTTTTATTAATATTGCATGGTGGCCATATGGGCATTTGACACTTGTCAAATAGGTGAGTGAGCCATTGACAAGATTGTTAAGAGAGCATGGCGATCAAGCGCCAGCCATGTCTTGTTCCTATAGAGATTTCTCAGGGACAGAACCACCTAGAATTCAGCCTTGTTCCTTCCCTCCTTCTAACAAGTGAAGCATGAGAAGTAGCCCCAGACATGCTCCAGGAGTGGGAAGGTGCTTGTGGGATGCAGAATTTCTCATCCAAGCTTTGGTTCATACGCATAAAAATTATTACTAAGCCTTTCCTAGGTTCCAGGCATATCAAGCTACAGACAGACAGAGAGATATAGAAATAGATATAATGAGATAGATATCAGGCATATAAACTAATGTAAAATTGAAAGGTTTAATATAGTAATCTTTTTAAGAATGACATTAGAAACTCAGAGACATGACGGAAGGGGTCCTCCCCACCTCCTCAGCTTGCTCCACTGGCATAAGAGGGCTTTTGGCATTGATTTCGGACATTTTCTGGCCTCCACTCTGGAGGTGGCCTGGAGTTAAGAAAGTTGACAGGAAGAAAGATATTGCTAGTCTTCATAATAAAATTAGTAATGGAGAATATGTAACTGTGGTATTGTTGGAAGCGGAGCTTCTGGGTTCAGCAGACTTGCCTGCTCTCTCCCAGAGGTGCTGGGTGCACAGGTGCACTATGGGTAGAGGACAGAACTAGTCTGCCTGACCCAAGTTCTTTCAAACAAATCACTCAGGTGGGCCATGCATTCCCCTGGGTACAGTGAAGGAGCAGAGAGAAGAGACTGCAATGGAGCCACAGCGAGAACCAGCAGGGGAGGGGTAGCCCCCAGCATACACATACGCACTGCACACCTATTTGGTCATCAAACACATTGCTGAACCCCTCTTACTCCGTGCTAGGTGATTCACAAATGAAAGAAGATGGGGCTTTGGTTCTCACAGAAATCATCCCCTTGGTAGTGAATGTAGTTACGGCTTCCTGAAGCTTACTGTTACGAGAGGAGGCGTGATTTCACACAGATCCGAAGCAAGAGCATCCGTCCATCTACAAAGTGCCTCTTCCTGTCCTTCGAGTCTGGTGAAGAAAACCCATAGGTGACATCACTTGCTCTAACAGTGCCTGTCCCCCAGTCATGCACAGTCGTAATCACCACCTTGGGGTGCTGAGAAGGAACTGAGTCGTCTTCTTTGGAGAGAAGGGGACAATTAGTTGTTTCTCTCATCTTTATGGCTGCTAGGTGGTCCCCTTGCACAGTCACGTCCTGTGTCCCTCCTGTTCCAATTGTAGTATGCAGCATCTGTTCTTCATCTTCCTCCAATAAGGGCCACCAGGTTTTTCCTTATCGCTTCCAAAACCCCAAGGCTCTTTCTCAGAATGTATTTGACTGATATCACAGGGCTCTGAGGTTGGAAGGGACTCTGAATAACTGGGTATTACCCTTAGTGTGTGTTGGTATTCCCAAAACCTGGCACTAAATTTAGGGAGGACATGAAAGTAGGAGAGAGCTATGGGGAAGAAGAAGAGCTTCACTCTGGGAAGAAGAGGGGCAGAAAGAGACAGTAATGAGGAGGAAATGACCAAAACCCACTATGTACCATCAAATAATAGCAATAATAATAATAATAGATGCAAGTAGTTTATTTGAGTGGTAATTGCAGAATGCACCAAAAGGAAAGTGGAAAGGGAGCCACAGGAAGAACCAAGTCACCCAGTGGAAAGCTAATAAGCAGGTGACTTGCTTTGGGCATTGGGGCTCTATCCCTCTGGGACCCTCTGAGACAGCCCTTGTATAACACATGCCAGAATTGAACTTGAGGAGCAGCAAACCAGGCTTTTGTCCACTGACACCTGTCCCTCACAAGAGAAGGGTTACTTTTCTATGTCTTAAATGAGATTACTCTCCTCCATTATGAAAAACCAATGACATAACATGTATGTTCATGTTATGTCATGTGCATGTGAACAGGTATGCATGTATATGCAAGTGGAAGCCAGAGATGCTGTGGAATAATCCTTCTGTACACTGTGAAGATGTGTTGCTCTCATCATTAATAAAAAGCTGATTGGCTAATGGCTACACAGAATTTTCAGGGCAGAGAGAATGCTTGGAAGAAGGACAAAGACTCAAGGTCAAGGGGAGATGCCAGCCAGAAGCAAAAGAAGCAGCTTGGGAAGTGCGTGGATGAGGCAAACAAGCCTCCGGGTACCACATAGATTAATAGAAATGGGTTAATTTAAGTTATTAGAGCTAGCTAAAAAAAATAAACCTAAGCTACCGGGAAGGAATTTATAGTTAATAAGAAGTCTCTGTGTGGTTATTTGGGTAAGGCTGGCAGGACAGACATTACTGGCAGTCTAGAGGGAAAACTGCCTATAATAGTTCCTTGGTTGCTGTCCACCTTTTTTTTAAAACAGGATCTCTCATTATTCTAGAATTCACCAAGCAGTCTGGGCTGGCTGACGAGCAGCCTGCAGGGATCCTCCTGTCTCCATTCCCTAGTACTGGGATTCTAGGATGTGTACATGGGTTCGGGAACTTGAACATAGGTCCTTGTGCTTGTAAGGCAAGCATCATCCCCAGAAGCCCCTCACTTCAAAGGAATTTAGAAAGCAAAGAGGCCTGAGTTCTGTGTTGCCTTCCATTCACTCACTGTGTGAACTTGGCATCTTACTTCACAACTCTGTCTTTATTGCTACAAATACTGATCCAGGTAAATTCCAAGAACCTAGGGCCTGAGATTTGGGGGATCCTTAGCCTCTGGGGAGTTTTCCTTGTCCCACTAGATCTGGGTGAGTTATTCCTTCTTTGCATGGCCCAGGGACCTGCTGTTTCCTTCCCTATGGTGCTTGTCACATTGCATTGTCTTCGTCACCCAATCTGCTGTTTCCACTAGGGTAAAGCCATATTATTTTGTTCCTTGGTTGTATCCCCAGAACTTGAGCTACTTCTTAAAAATAGGTTGAATTTACAAATGTGATATAATTCTGGGGTCAGAAGCGCCTGGGTATAGCCAGCCATCCTTCCCCCACACAGTGGGAGCAGGGAAGCATTGCAGTAGTTGATCCAGCCAGGACTCTCATGCCCTCAGAATCTGGAGGTGAAACTTGGTTTTCTGCTTCTGCAAAGGAAATCTTCTACTTACATTGGTTTGCAGTAGGTAAATTTGCTAGGTTGGGAGAAACAGCAAGCTGTTTGTAAAGGAGGGGTAGCCACCTCTCTCATTGGTCTGTTCACGTTTACGGGCATCTGGGCCAGAACTGCTGCCGTGCAGGCGCTCAGATTGTCAGCGAGGCTTTTAGCCATTTGGAAAGCACAATAAACTCTCCATTGCCATCTGCACCAGCCCACGCTGGAGTCATTCCTCCCCAGGCCTCACCTGCTGGGAGGAGGCTTCCCCTCCCTGGGATTGGAGGAAACGGGCAAATCAACCCTGAGCACGCTTCAGGTGGCTCTGTGACCTTGTGTTCCTCCTGATGACCTTTCTCATGTTGCTCTTTGCATGGGCAACTCCAGCCATTACATTAGCAACACACAATTACACCCTCAAGGTAGAGTCAAGTTCAGGTGCTGCCGGGACATAAATACCTTAATGAAGTGACAGCCATGCAAAACTTCAAAGTGGTATAAATCAGGGTGCTGATAGATACAAAGACAGGTTGGCAGGTTCATGCCCCAGTGTAAAGAAAGTTAAAAGGCAGAGTGGGGGGAGGAAGGAAAGAGGAAAGAGGAAGGAGGGATAAGGGAAGGGGGAAAGCAAGGAGGAAGGGAAGGGGAAGAAAAAGGAAAGAAGGGGACAGAGGGAACAGAAGACCTTTCCATGGTACCACCGCTTAAACATGTGGCACATTGCTCCTTTGAGTGAAGTCTGCTGTTTTCACCCAATGCCCGCACCTCATCCTTACTGACTTGGCTTCTCTGCTGGCACAATCCTACCATCGTGTGCAGCAAGTACGACCCATCAGCCATAAGACAGACTCGTTGCAGGTCATTCCTTGCCCCTGATGATGAGAGCAAGTAGAGCCTCTTCTACATAGACCCCTGGCTTCAATCAGGTTTGCAAGGGATACTAATCTCACATCGGAGCCATGAGGGCTAGAGGTTACTACCCAGCCTCCGACACCAGCCAGGACAGGAGACTCCAGTACTGGTGTCCGAACCACACAGTGAGAGAGCTACTGAAGGACCTCATTGCATCTGGTTGTGCACAGTGAAATGACTCCAGCCACTCCACTACATACACCAATCCACACACACGGGTCCGAGACTGACGCTCATTGTAAGGAAAGTGCACCAAGCAGAATCTCAAAGCCACGGGTAAGATTTACAGGAAATGACAAGCCAAGTGCCTGCTCTGGTCTCCATGGAGTCTTCCAGGAGTTCAATGGCCAGTCTATGAGTACACATTCACCTGTTTTAAAGGGCAGCTCTCTGAGCTGATGCTCAGGGTCTGTTTACTCATCCCCACCACCCTCCCCAGTATGGGCTGCTGATAGGAGCAGAATGAGTGGATGTCTTTACCCACCTTACCCTGGGGGTGGCAGGAGTCAGGGAAGCAACATCCAGCAGAAATAGAAGCTGAGTCACAAATGCAATTTAAAAGTTTACAACAGCTATGTTAAAAAATATAAATATATAAAGTTAATCTGCATAACTCTTTCTTAAGAAGCCACGCCTACCCTTGGGTGTGTACTACTGTCTTTTTCCTTAATAAATCCCAACTTCGTTTCAGAAAATTAATCATAGTAAGGAATTTTACTTAACTTGATAACAAGATATCATGGTTTTAACACATAAACAACACAGAAATTGAAATATCTTGAGGTCTTTTTTTCTTAGAAAGGGCTAATCCTGTCCATATTTACATTCATGCTGCATGTGAACTCACTTGTCACAGAACTTCATTTCACTTGTGTGATATTAAGTCACATGTATGCAATGGCCAGTGCTAAAGGATGGCCTGGCTCTGGAAGAATCTAGCTATTCTTGAGCTTCCTACCTCAGGTCTATGAGCAAGTGAAGGAAAGGCTCTCTGAAGAAACAAGAACCATAAATCATGTGGGGGCTGTAGGCATTAGGAAGAGTAAATGAGACCATACCCACTACAAACAACCTCTCCAATTCTAGCATAGGGTTTTCACACCCCCAAGGGACACAGGTCTTTAAGGCTTCTATCTACCAGCAGACTTTGGTCCCCAAAGACAGAATGTGGCTAGGACTTGGCTGCAAAATAATTTGGCAAGGATTGTATCTCTTGGCTTATTGACTTACCTTACTTGACCTACAGACCAATACCTCATCTTTAAAATTTTAACTGGGCACCCATGCATAAAAATTAAGTGACTTTTTACGTTAAAATCTGGGTTTTCAGCTTCTCCTGAGGTATCAGATTTGGGAAAAACTGGGCCTGAGTTTCCACAAGTCAGCATGCTGCCAAAACCAGCGCACCTGCCAAGCACAGGCCTTTCCTCCCTCGCAGGCCAAACACCTGCTCTCTCCCAAGCCCAGATCCTCCGGCCCACAGCACCCCACTGTTTTTCCACACATCGGCACATTCACTCTGTTATTTATTCATTTATTTATTTGAAGAGAAGAAAAGCAGGAAGTTCTTTGCCACTGTATACGGGGAAAGTGGGAAAGGAAACAAGCGAGACAGAGTTTATGGCATGCTCTCTCTAGCTTACCTGCCTTTCTCATCATGGCCTGCCCTGAGGACCTTTAATGGATGACCCTGTGATGGCTCTGTCTCCACAGCCTACCCAGAAATGACAGCTCTAGATGTTTCTGCCAACATTTTTTTTCCTCCATACATCTGGCAGTTTGAGTGTCTTAATTATTCCCCCTTTCTCTATGTTTAAATTTGCCAGCTCCTCCCTGAAGCAAAGAAACTGTCCCCAGCTCTGCAGGCCTGTGTGTCAATCATCTGCAAAAGGAAAAAGAAACCAAGCCCCAGATGCTCTGACTTTTCCCTTTATCCTCCCACCACACACATGGTGTAAGAGGTCCTTCTGTTTATGTGTTGCTTTCATTGGTTGAATAAAGAAACTGCCCTGGCCTTTTGATAGGGCAGAACTTAGGTAGGGATAGAGAAGACAGAACTGAATGCTGGGAAGAAGAGCAGAGTGGTAGACGCCATGGATCTCCTGCCTGAGACAGACGCTGGTTAGAATCTTGCCAGTAAGCCACAGTCATGTGGCCATACACAGATTAATAGAAATGGGTTAAATTAAGATGTAAGAATTAGCCAATAAGAAGTTAGAGCTAATGGGCCAGGCAGTGTTTAAATGAATACAGTTTCTGTGTGATTATTTCAGGTATAAGCTAGCTGGGCAGCCAGGATGGAACAAAAGGGCCCAATCTCCATGTAACACACACACAAAGGGGACTTCTGCCTCTCAAGGGCAGGAGAGGGGAGCAGGTAAATCAAAACCATATAGCCACATTGGGCAAAATGGATGAAAACCCAGTGTTCGAGAGTCTGATGCAGAAAGAGAGCAAGTTCTAGGCCAGTCTGAGACAGTGAGAACCTATCTTAGAACAACAGTAACAAAACCACACAGGTACATTGGTCACTGGCACCCTAGCTTATTGTTCACGCTGGGAAACAGATTCTACTGATGCCATTTGACAATAGAGAATTTTCCCCTCACACGCCACATTTTTCATTCTTGTTCTAGCCCCACCCTTGAACCCCAACTGTGAGGCAAGGAACCAAGGACTGGGCCTGGACTCCATCCTAGAGATATGAATCCCTCTGAATGTGGTAGCTCCTCACTGCCACAGCTGGTCCAGGGCTTGTCCACCTTATTTTTCTTTCCATCCTTGTGTCCCATCTCTGATGGAGAGTCAGCTTCTGAATAGAAGCAAATACGGGAAACAAGAGCAAGCCTTAAGTGTACCAGTCCTCGGTTTACAAACCTGCTGTCATCTTTATTACAGCTGGATGACTGTATGTGTCCTAAGCCTCAGTTTCCTCATCTGTGAAGTGACAACCATGTACTGTGATTCAAGTCTAGCGTTAATGTGAGGATTTGGTGGAGGCCCATTAAGAATTCCTGAGCCCAACTCATGATATTTGACCAGGAATCCAGAAAATAGATTTACCTCTCCATTGAGCTATGCAGAGAAGACCAGAGAAGCTAGGATTTGGCTCAAACATGCAAGGTCAGTTCTCCTTGGCTGACTGTGGGCTATCCGAGTGTTATTCAGCTACCAGCCTCTGGGAAAACAGCAAGAGATACCATTATATTTGTGCCTTGGTTTGGGAAGTGCCCTGCCATTGCAACAGGGAAACCAATCCTTGCTCACATCTCTGGTCAGCTGCACTGTTTGCCTGGCATCTTTGCTTAAGGTGTGTTACTCGGCTCATTTGTCTCTTGCTCCTCTCTACTGTAAGTTGCTCATTTTCTCTGCAGACATATGACTTTTGCCTCCTCTTAAGACAGAGATCTTCATGAGATTTTGCTCTCCATCTTTTTCTTTGCCCCAAAGCCTCTTTACTTTTGCTTTGTTTTTCTATCTTTCCCTTTCTAGTCAACTTTTCTTTCTTTTCTACTGTAACATGAGGGCCTGCTAGTTGGGGTTTCCATCCTGTCCAGTTCCCACAGCCGGCAAGTCCCAAAGAAAATCACACACAGAGTCTACATTAGATATAAACTGATTGGCCCATTAGCTCAGGCTTCTTATTAGCTCTTGTAGCTTATATTAACCCATTATTCTTATCTATGTTAGCCACATGGCTCAGTACCTTTTTCAGCAGGGCAGGTCACATCCTGCTCCTTCGGTGGTCTGGGCAGGAGTGTGGAAAGAGCTTCCTTCTTCCCAGAATACTCCTATTCTTATTGCCCCGCCTCTACTTCCTGTCTGGTTGACCTGCCTATACTTCCTGCCTGGCCAATCAGCATTTATTTAAAACATGATTGACAGAATATAGACAATTCTCCCGCACCCCTTCCCCTTCTTTTTTTTTTTTAAACAAAGGAAAATATCCATAGTCCATTTTTTGGGAATGCAGGCATAGTATTCCAGGCTACTTCTGGCTGGTTGTGAAGAGACCCCCGGTAAGGGGAGACCCTCCAGCAGACACTCCCCACCAAGAGAAGACTCCAGTCGACTTCGGCTGCACAAGCAAGAGGCGTTTATTAGTTGTTTACACAGGCCTGCGGGTGCTGCAGCAATCGGGTTGCTGAGCATGCCGGGCTCAGAGAACAAAGCAGTTTATATAGGATTTTGGGGCAGGCAGCTTTAGGGTACCCAGCAACAAGTATTTCATTGGTTAATTCATATAGAGCATAGGGTTATTTTGGGGCTAAGTGATTTGTTTCACTTTGGATTTCACAAAAACAGACATGATGAGGACACTGTGTTTGGCAGGGTCTTACTGCCCTTCTTTATCACTCCTATTTTGGCTATCCCGGGTGGGCTAGCTGGTGAGTCATGGGTCATGGTGCCCATCTGTTGCTTCCCTTTATCTTTTGGTCCTTGACTGACTAGGAGGGTACCTAACTTTGACTTTATTTCTTTTATTTTTTTAATTCTTTCAGTTGGGGGCACTCATAATCTCATGGGGACCTAAAGAAAATTTAGAGTTATAACCAAGTCCTGACTGGAGTATCCTGTGAGGCTTGATCATCTCAGGCAGCATCTTGAATCTGTTCTGGATGTAGAACTCACACATCTGGGCCATCTGTTCCTACTGGAGATTTTCTCAGGTGGTCTTCCTTGATCAAACCTGATTTTTCTTAACTCAGAATGAATTCACAGTCTCTCATTTCCTGTGGAAACAAAAGCAAAATCTCTTCTCCAAAGTAACATACCTTTTGACTTCAATTTTTAAGGTATTTTCAAAATACCTATCTTGGATTAACTCAGCAGCATCTATAAACAAATATCTTTTAGCAGCTGTTGCTCCTTCCTCAGCATTCAAACAATTCAAAGAGAGCATAATAACATACAGTATTCAGATTCTCTGTGTGTTTTCCATCTTTATGTGGCTTTATTTTAAACTCTATTTCTTTTATTTTTAATTTTTGGCTTTTTGATTTTTGAGACAGGTTCTCTGTGTATCTTTGTCCTGGAACTCCCTCTGTAAACCAGGCTCTCCTTGAACTCACAGAGATCTGCCTATCTCTGTCTTCCCAGTGCTGAGGTTAAAGGTGTGTGCTACCACACCTTGAACTCACAGAGATCCGTCTGTCTCTGCCTCCCAGGCATTGGGATTAAAGGTGTGTGCTACCACCCCCTGAAGTCACAGAGGTCAGTCTACCTCTGTCTCCCAAGTGTTGGGATTAAAGGTGTATACTACCACACCCAACTACTCTCTTTTTTTTAAGGACTTTAACCTTTTTTTTCAAGCCTGCATATATTTTTAACACACTGTAAACCACTTAGAGGTTTTCTTCATCTGAATCTATCTTTACTGTATATCTCTCTTTTTTTCTGACCACATGAGTCTTTAATTTACCAAGCAATATGGGTAAGATTAAAGCTGTGGCTTTGACAGCTGGATCCAGCCCATTCCTTAGCTTTCAGCGATTCCAGCCTCATGGTGGAGGTATTAGCTGTAGCCATGTTTATTCCCACAACTCTATGGTGTTTCAAGGTCCCTGCCAGCAAGCAAGCTGCAGAAGTGAGCTCACAAACCACACTCAAATGCTTAGTAGTCAGACCACCTGCCTGAAAGAGTCAGAGTTTGCCCTTGCAGGATGGCCCAGAAAGCTGGCATTTTAAAATGGCACAGCTTTTTTCCTGCTGTGGCTGAAAACCAAAAAGCATGTGGTCAGCTTTTTATCAACACTATTTAAGTGTTTCTTGGTAGGACCTCTTAAAGAGCTGCAAGGTTTTGCAGCTAAAGCTGAGTCAGGAAGCCTCTCTTTGATGAGAGCACTTGCTTGCCTCTAGCAAGCAGAGCAGACCTGAGAAACTGCTGCTACCAAGAAAACATGCTTTACTCTATTCTTTCCCAAGCTTTTCTCAGGCTTTCTGTGGATGCAGTTATCCACATGGGCACCATTCTGTAACATGAGCGTGGGCTTGTTGGGGTTTATGTCCTGCCCAGTCCCCCCAGCCATTTAGTCCCAGAGAAAATCACACAGAGAGTCTACATTAGGTTATAAACTGATTGGCCCATTAGCTCAGGCTTCGTATTAGCTCTTATAACTTATATAGCCCATTATTCTTATCTATGTTAGCCATATGGCTCAGTACCTTTCTAAGTGGGGCAGGTCACATCCTGCTTCTTCAGTGGTCTGGGCAGGAGTGCAGAAAGAGCTTCCTTCTTCCCAGAATACTCCTGTTCTCATTGCCCCGCCTCTACTTCCTGTCTGGTTGACCTGCCTATACTTCCTGCCTGGCCAATCAGCGTTTATTTAAAACATGATTGACAGACTATAGACAACTCTCTCATACCATTCTACTATACAAAAAAAAAGTATTCTTTAAGACTAGCGTGGGTATTGCTTGAGTATAATCTCTTTTGAAGTGGAAGGCTTTTTATGTTTCCTTCCTGGATCTCCCATGTTCTATCCACTCACAGACATTCCACTTCATTCTCCTTAAATCCTTATGTATATTCCTCAGACCCCCGTCTCTGTGTTTTAATAATCTGTGTCTCCTTCTAGCTTCTGAGCTCTAGGCAAGAAAAGTCTGTGCCTTCCTCATAAGCACAGATCCTAACTCAAGAGGCTGCCCATAGCACTGCTAAGATGGAATGAATAAACATGGCTGTAACCAGCACTAGTTAGTCCTTGAACAGACTAAAGAAAGAAATGCATGCATCAGCTGGGCTATGGAGAAGTCCAAGTAAGCTCAGGAGTGTCCCCGGCAAGCTGCCAATAATTATCTTGAATCTTAAGTAGATCTTTTCCTTAATGCATAAGTAAGATCTCCAGACCTGGTCCAAATGACTTGCCTTTCTCAGAACCAGTTGTTGTGGTTTTAATTAGGAGGCCCCAGGTCGTGTGCCTACTCAGGAGCAGGGAGCTAATGCCAGTCTCACAAAACACCATGCAGGCAGCGATGGGGAAAGGAGAGTAACAGCAGGAAAACAGAAGGCTCTGCTGTCTCCTATAACTGCTGTTTTGTTTTCGCCAGAAGACGACAGACAAAGGCTGCACAGGCAGAGCCAAGCACTGTCCACTACAGGCTTTCTTGTGTTGCTGTGCCTTTAGCGTGTCCTTCTCTTTGTTCCCTTTCGAGTTGTCACAGATTGCTGAGGCCTGCCCCTGCACAGTGGTCACCATGCGAGTACAGGGAGTGACCACTGCCAGTCATCCTGGTGAGCGGGTCTCTCTGCATCACAGAGCAGGTGGGGGCTGTGGCTAGGAGACACGCCATTCTGTAGAGCACCGGGTGTTTATTTGGATTAATGGCTTTCAGAGCTGCCAGATTTCAAATGTAAATTAAATATTTATTGGTGAAAGGTGGCAAGGAAGAAAGTATACTTTGGAGGTAATTATTCATGTGTTCCCACGCAGCTGTCATAGAGGCGCAGCTGCATTTCAGCCCCATAGCTGGAGACCCAAGCAGTAACAAGCTCCTCTCTAAGGCTGTAGCGGGAGCAGTCACAAGGTCTTACCACTCATTATTAATTTTGGCTTTACATCACACACATGTATGAGGCGAGCACTGTAGTTCCCATTTTAAAGAGGAGAAAACTGAGACTCCAGGAATAACATAATTCCTCTTCAGGTAGCAAAGGAGGACTTAGATCCCATGCAGTCTCATTAAAGGAGAGAGGGTTTTTTGTTTTGGTTTTGTTTTTGTTCACCTGTGATGATAGGGACTTAACCCAGTGTGGATGCATGCTGGGACATGCTGACTAAGGGCGCTAGGCCTGAACCACACCCACAGCCCAGCTTAACTCCAGTTACACAGCTCTTCCCAGGATGCCACTCTGCTGCTCACCTCCTTTCACTTCTATAACACACCTATAACCTGAGTTGAGGGATCTTGAAGCTGCCAACATCTTTGTGGGCATCACCTCTTCTCAGCAATGGTCTGCAATAGATATTATAATGCTTTTCTGAAAAGCACTTCCAGATCAAGATTGTGGGGCCCACAGATGGCTCAGCAGGAAAAGGTCCTTGCCAACAAGACTGATGACCTTAGCTGGGTTCCTAGAATCCACACTGTCAGAGAAAACCAACTCGCACAAGCTGCCCTGTGGTTTCCACTCAAACACTGGTTACATACACACACACACACACACACACACACACACACACACACACACACACACACACCATAGCAGAGAACACCCTTGAATACATAACTTTTCAAAACATACGTTTGCACTGGCAAAGCAGCAGCCACTATGAGGATGTACAAGACAGGGAAAGCCAGTGTTCAAAGTAGCTCAAGATGTCCCTAAATATCTGAGTGGTTCTGTGTGATCATTCATCAAATGCACAGCACGACAGCCACAGAAAGTCGCCTCCTCTCTCAAAATGAGTCTGTTCTTTCATCTCAGTTTCAGTCTCCAGTCATCGTCCTCACAGATAATTGCCCATTTGTACAAACCCAGTTTCTGACCTTTACAAATTTCCATCCATCCTGCTGATGGTGAGCCCCACTCCACACAGCTGTCTGACCTCCTTGAGTTCTCTGGTATCATTTGACAGCAGTTTTTTTGACCCACTTAGGCCTTCTTTTACATGCCAAGTGTCTCGTTTGAATATGTGTTTAACCTCACAGAGAATTGGATTTGAGTTCTTTGCTCTTGATTATGGCCAATCATCCCCCCACCATCGCAGACTCCAGCATGCCTTACTCCAGCTGAAGAGGCAGGGTAACTTGATGGCCTGGCGGTGTGGTCAGAAGCTTGACCGTGAGATTCCACTAAGGCCAATTCCAAGTTGATGTGTGACAAAGGAAGTCATCTGCCTCATTTCACCACATGTCCCATGGGCTTTTTCTATACCAGAGGCTCAAGTCAGAAAGGACAAGCAGCAGCCAACCTTTCTAATCTTCAGATGAAAAACTAGGATCCTCTTGAAGTTTTTGATGGAAAGTTTTACGAAAATGTAAAAATAAAACTTCTGAGACTAAGAAATGACCCTTCTTCCTTGGGCTCCCTTGGATACTTCCTGTGTGTGCATATGTAGGCCAGAGGGCATCTTCACCCATTGTTCCTCGGGTGCCATTAAGACGGGATCTCCCAGTGACCTGACACTCACCGACCAGGCTGGGCTAACTGACCAGTGAGCCCCGGGCACCTGCCTGTCTGCCTCCCCAACACTGGGGTCATAAGTATGCACCACTGTATCTGGGGTAATTTTACATGGGTTTTGGAGGTGTAACTCAGGTTCTTGTGATTGCAGGGCAAGGACATTGTTGACTAAACTCTCTCCTCACCATGCTCTTTGCTATGCTAATGTGACAGAAAGTTATAAACCTAGACTTGTGACATCTGGGTCACATTCTAGCTCAGTCATGCTTGACTTGGGAAATCCGTAAAGCCTTTTTAAACCATTCTGGTGTCGAAAACACGGGTAATGTGTCCACACTCGCAGAAACACTGTGGTGACCAGTGCTGTATACATGGGAACTGCCCTTAGCATCTCTGTCACATGGAAGATCACTGTAGATCAAAGAAGAGGGGTTCTGTCTCTGTATGGACAAAAAGCAGAGAAAGGTGACCTTTCTAATGTCTCAGGCTCTTTGACCATCTTGAGCCTGGAGTTGGAGGTGTCTGCCGAGAAAGCCTGACCATCTGTGTTCAGATCCCCGGAGCCTACATACAAACCACATAAAAACAGGAGCACAAGAGTTCACAGCACATACCCTTCTAGGAAGAAAGGAGGCAGAGACAAGAGGGCCCCCAGAAGCTCACAGGCCAGCAGCCTGGTTCATGTGCTAGCAAAGAGGCTCTGTCTCAAAGAAGGTGGAAAGACAAGGTCTGATGCCCAAAAGCTGTTCTAGGACCTCCACGTAATTGTGGTGTCATGCATGTGTCCACTCCCCCTCCCACCCCCATGATCATGCACACTCACACACACAAATGAATCTAGGAGACATGGAAGGGTAGATAAAGAATATTCAGCACTATGTTCTCTCCTCAACTGTGTGTGTGAGAGAGAGTCGGAACTAAAGAAGAGGCCTGGGCAGCTAAGGAACACTGCGAATGAGAAAATAGTCTTCTCCAGGGAAGAGCCCACCAACTGGTTACCTAGTACCCAATGGTCAGCTCTAAAAGCATACATGCAAGTAACATTATACAGACTGAGCAGATTAAATTCAGGAATATCTGTGTGTAAAAAGAGGGCCTGGGTTTAAAAGAGCAAGGGGGGGGGCTGGGGCTGGAGAGGTAGTTAAGTCAGTAAAGTGTTTGTTGCGCAAGGATGAGGACTTGAGCTCAGCCCCAGGAACCATGGAAAAAGTTCAGTTTGGTAATCTGCTCTTGTAATCCCAGCATGGGGGAGACAGAGCAAAGTGGATCCCTAGGGCTCACTGGCCAATCAGCCTAGCCTGATTGACAAGCTGCAGGGCGATGCAGGATCCTGGATTTCAAAAAACAAAGTGCGCTGAGAAATTTCATCCGATGGATGGAGATAGAGACAGAGACCCACATTCACATCAGAGCAATGGATTGAGCCTCCAAGGTGCAGGTGAAGAGCAGAAGGTGGGAGAAGATGAGTTAGGAAGTTAGGACTGTGAGGGGCTGGTCCACCTACTGAGACAGTGTGCCTGAACTAATGGGAGCGCACCAATCCACCTGGACTGGGACTGAATGAGCATATGATCAAACCAGACTCTCTGAATGTGGCGGCGAAAGTTGGCAGATGGAGAACCCATC
>PVIU01017132.1:0-43471 GCA_004026605.1 Ondatra zibethicus
ACCCCACCTCTCCGCCCCAACCATGTGTGGCTCAGGCCTGAGCCCTGGCTGCTGGCTGCTAGACTCTTCCTATGTAAACTGAGGACAAGACCGTTCCAAGGAATGATTAAGGGAAAGATTTTCATTGTAGGCACAAGGGAGAGAACAGCCAGAGGCATCTGAGAGAGTTAAGAGTAAAGAGAGAGAAAGTTGAACACCGTCAACAAACTGGAGTGGGCAATGAGGAGGTGTGTGTGTGTGTGTGTGTGTGTGTGTGTGTGTGTTAGAAAGAAAGACAACATGGTGGGTAAAGGAGACCAAGAGACAGGAGGCTGAGAGAGAGAGAGAGAGAGAGAGAGAGAGGGAGGGAGGGAGGGAGGAGAGAGAGAGTGAGCATATCTGAATTGGTAGGTCTATAAGGGAATGAGAAGCTGGGGGGAGGGAAGCCCACGAACTGAGGAAGCTTAGAGCCAACCTACCAGAAATCACACTCTTAAAGAAAACCGACTCTTTTCCCCAGAAGCCTTCAGCGGTCAGCTGTGCCTCATTCAGTGGTGGGAGTGCCCGTGTCCCCCCCCCCCCATTGGTTGGCTTGATCTTATGCAGGCGGCCACAACTGCTGTGAGCTCCCGAGTGTCGTGGTCCTGTCATTGTCCAGAAGAAATTGTTTTGTCCAAAACTCTCTAATCTGTGGCTCTTAAAACATTACTTCTGGTTCTTTTAATCTTTGCGTTCATTTTCTTATAAAACAACTCAACTTAAAAGGTTTTTATTACATATACCAACAGCTGGTCATATATGTGCTGGGGTCTTGTGCATGCTAACCAGATGTCTGCCACCCAACTATATGCTTAGTTTTTGTTTGTTTTAGTGGGAAGGCCAAGTCTCTCCATTGACATACATAGGTAGGGCTCTTCAGGGGTTCTAAGTGAGGAGCAGCTGCACCCGCAGGTCCTAAGCCTGCACTGAAGCCAACAGAGTCCTGTGTGGCCTGCTTTGTAAGCCAGCATGCGTTTTGAGAGACAACGTGCCCTACAGAGGAAAGAAGAATTGAGAGAGCTTGGGCCCAAGTAAGCATGGCGCTGATGTTTGGGTTAACAATGGGAAGGCTCCAGTAGATAAGTGGGTAAGTGCTGAGGTTTCTTTTCTTTGTCATTTGGTACTAAGTAAGTTACATTAAAAAAAACCCCACAATTTCCAGGGTGTGGTAGCACACACCTTTAAGCCCAGTACTCTGGAGGCAGAGTCAGGTGGATCTCTGTAAGTTTGAGTTCAGCTTGGTCTACAGAGTGAGTTCCAGGACAACCAAGGGTCTACAAAGAAACCCTGTTTTGAAAAGCCTAAATAAAATGCAGACCAAAACCCTGTAATCATATATGTACAGACAGCATATATACATACTCAAATATAAGATACATTTTTATAAATCAGAATTTTGAATGTTACTGTTTGTTGGGTTTATATCATCTATAGTCCTTATTGTAAAAAGGAAACAACATAAAGATCATTAGTAAACATATATATCATAAACATATATATCTATTAATTTGCCCATAGTCAGCCGTCATAAAAAAATCTTACATTTAAGTTTTACATTAAGATTATTTTGAAAATTTATGTTATTCATTTCTATTATATAAATGAAATTATGTATGTTTGTGTGTATGCTATAATCTGGTTTTGGAAAGAAGTCTTTATCAAAATCTATGTATACAATACATTTCATAGTCTAATGAAATTTTTATCTTGTGACTCTAATGAATGTTGCTTTATATAAACAACTAGTATTTTGAGAGTTTGTAAAATATTTACTAGACCTAAAGATATAATTTTCATAGGGTCTAAGGTGTTTAGAGCACTCAGACTTATAAGGCATTATATATTTATCAGGCCTTTTAATACATTATCACAATTCTCAAATTTGTAGATTTGCACATAAATTTTAATTGGGCATACAATAATAATATTATTATTTTTATTTTTGCACACAACAGAATTGAAAAACTGAGTGGCCACAGTTTGTTTAAAACTTTTTAATTCAAGCAACATATGACCACAACCCAAAACATGAGAAAAATTATCATATACACACATGACATAATTACATCAAATGTAGGTCTGCCTAGTTTTGTGGGGGAAAAGTAGGAAGTTCAAATCTCTGTCTCTTTATGTGAGAAAGGTTTAGTAACAAAAGATCAAAAGGCAAGGTTTGTGTGTAGACTAAAGATGCCTGCCACTCACTGAGTAGCTGAGGGGACATGGTTTTCCATTGTCTCAGGCTGCTTTTCTGGAGGTAAGAAATTGACCTAGGAAATGTAGTGGATCAGGTTTTATGATGATGCCCTTCCCCCAGAAAAGGTGCATGCACATGATCCAGGAGCAGAGTATGGATGGGTCTAGGAAATGTGTGTTTCTGGTGTCAGAGGCTCTTAAACATTTAGAAGAACAGAAGCAGAGAAACATGTAACATGTAAGCCATGTTTAACAGGATAGAACAGACAGGCAGGGAAACTCAACCACAGTGCTTGAATATGGGTCTCAGCATCAGTCCCCAGGAATGTTGTGGAGGGGACACAGACAATGCTCTATGTCTGGAGTTTCTCTGCATTTCATAGACTTCCACTCAGGCCAAACTGAGGTTTCTGACTTTAAAGCTGCAAAAAGTTTTAGGACTCTTGATGTGGGATTTCCCTCTGTAGGCTGTGATTATCATTAATGAATAAAGAAACTGCTTTGGGCCTATAGCAGAGCTACAGGGGAACAGAGCTAGGTGGGGAAAACTAAACAGAATGCTGGGAGAAAGGAGGCAGAGTCAGAGAGAAGCCATGGAGCAGCTGCCAGAGTCAGACATGCCAAAACTTTGCCAGTAAGCCACTGCCACGTGGTGATACACAGATTACTAGAAATGGGTTAAATTAATATGTAAGAGCTAGTTAGTAAGAAGGTAGAGCCAATGGGCCAAGCAGTGATTTAATTAACATAGTTTCTGTGTGATTATTTCAGGTCTAAGCTAGTTGGGCAGCCGGGAACCAACAAGCAGCCCCCTTTTCTTAAAAAAAAAAGCCTACTCAAGAAAAAAATATGAGCCATGTAGGTAGCAAGGAATGACAAGTCAGGATCAGAGAACGAGGTGAAAGCAGATATTTACTGTGCTGAGGAGGTGGGACCTGCGAGAATGGAGCCTAAAATGAGGCGGACTAAAGTCTCACGCAATAACCAAATTTATTCAGAGCATCAGACAGTTAGTACCCTGTGGGTTAAGAAGAGTCACATGAAAATGTCTAAAGGACAAGTTATACATGGCAAAAACAGTTGTTTTCATAGAGGCTCATAAACAGTTAACATGGCCAGTAGTAATGGATAATCTAAAGGTAACTCACTCTTATCTGCTGTACCTGGGAGGAGCGTGGAAACGTATTCTGAGAAGAAAGTGAGGTCACAAGAGTCTATCTTTTCTTGGCATGTTCTCACACACACTCAGAATTCTCTGTACACAACTCCATTCTTGGTTTGTCTTTAGTTTTGATAGAAAATAAGATTATTTTTTATTTTTAGTGTCACATTTGACCTCATATGTAGTTTTTGTAGAGCTCTTATTATAAATTAGCATTTTAATCAGTGCTTTGAAACAGATCATTTCTCATTTTAATCAAGAAGACTGCCCACTTGTGGTCTTTAGAAATTTAACTGCCTAGGACTTGGTTAAACATGCAAGATAAGCCAGTTTGGAGGTAGTAAATGTTGCATGCTGAGGGACTCCTAAAGCCAGGTTATCTTTAGTTAGACCTCTTTTTCCTCACATATAAGATAAACCATTCACACCTTAAGTTTTAGATGTTGCTTATCTCCAATCTCCCTCTTTGGAACCCTTGTTCCTTATTCTTTCTCTATTTTCTTTCTGCTGAGAAAATTGCCATCTATGCTAGCCAGGGATGCTGTGGGAAATGCTCTTGTACCCTGTAAAGATTTGTCACTCATATTGGTTTAATAAAACACTGATTGGCCAGTAACCAAGCAGAAAGTATAGGTGAGGTGACCAGACTAAGAGGATTCTGGGAAAGAGGAAAGGCAGAGCCGAAGTCACCAGACAGACACAGAGAAAGCAAGATGAGAATGCCTCACTGAGAAGAGGTACCAAGCCATGTGGCTAAACATAGATAAGAATTATGGATTATTTTAAGTTGTAAGAGCTAGTTAATAATAATTCTGAGCTATTAGGTCAAACAGTTTATAATTACTATAAGCCTATGTGTGTTTCTTTGGGACTGAATGGCTGCAGCACCAGGAGGAACAGAAACTTTCATCAACATGGTATAGTTAGGGGAAGGATTTTACTGTGAATAAGAGAGAGAGAGAGAGAGACAGAGAGACAGAGAGAGAGAGAGAGAAGGGAAGGAGGGAGAGAATAATGAGAATATCCAGGCAGGAGGAAATCCTTGCTATTATAAGGAAAGCAAGCTGGTATCTGGAGGAGGGAAGCCCGGGTAGGCTAGTGTAGACTTTAAAAATGTATAACAAGAACTCATGGGTGTGCATGGTCTGGGAACACAGATTTAGGTTTGCTAGGTCTAAGGAAAGCTCCATTTCCATCAATTCCAAAAGGCGGAAAGGACAGATGCCTTCCTGTGATGTCTTTTGGCATGCCAAAGTGTACGCCGGTCTTTGGGCTCCCTAGGTGTCACAGATACCTGTAACAGAGTTTGGAGTCTATGCTCTTTCCAGAATCCTAGCTTTTTTCACCTCTCTCTCTCCCCTCAACTCCCTCAGCTCATAGTCCCCCTCTTCCCAGCTACTCATTCGCATTATAAGCCTGCTATTTCAGCTAGGTTCTGCCCCCCACTCTCCTGCTCTCTGTGTGACCACCCCCAACTCTTGCTTCTCTCATAGCCAAGTCCATTCTGCTGGCCATGTCCAATCTACTACTTACTCTCTCTGCTCTGGACTCTTCCAGATGTCTCTGCTGTTCTTTCTCTCATATTTGCAATAAAAACCTTTCCCTTACCCGTACCACAGAGTGGTCATATTGTCAGTTTATACAAGATTAGTTAGAGTTGTGAGGTAGAGAAAGCAGACTGCTGGTTCTGCTTCCCAGCTGTTCAACTTTAGGTTTGTTCTCCCCAGTGTGAAAGCTGAGGAGGAATTTTGCCCAGCTCACTACTTAGGCCTTACACATCAAATAAGGAAGAAGAGTTAATGCATGTCACAAGTTGAAACTGGAAAAGAATAAGAACGAAAGGAATTATTGCAATTTAGCAGCATTGTGTTCGATTTTAGGCACTTAGATTTAAACAAAAACACTGTTGGGTGTGGTGGCCCACTCAGGAGCCAGAGGCTGGCGGATCATTGAGTTTGAGGTCAGCCTGATCTACAAAGTGAGTTCCAGGATCCAGGGCTATACAGAGAAACCCTGTCTTGAAAAAAATGAAAACAATTGTAATAATAATAAAATTAAAGTAACAAAACAAATGTACTAACTCTTAAAATTTTGAACATCAAATATTAAAAAAATAAGTATAAAATGACTTGAAAATAAACTTGAATCTAGCCATAGAAACAGACCCATTGATATTTCCAGGTTTGGCCTGTTTTGAATAGTGTTGTTCAAAACACTCTTGCCTTTATGTGATACCTGTTTTCATGTATGTTCAGTAGTTTCCTAGCAGAATTGTTAAATTATATGGTAAACTTATGTTTATGGAACTTCAGCCAAACTTTTCCACGGTTGATTTATCATTTTGCATCCTCAGTGGCAGTGCACATGGGCTCAGATTTTCCAACGTATTTGGCTAGAAATTTCACGTGCACTGGATTATAGAAAAGATCTTTTTGCCATTCGGTTATATGCTGGCATCTCAATTAGACCAGGCACTTGGCTGTGTGCTGACTTAATAGTGGTCTTAGTAATTGAAAAGGGATGACTTATGTTCTCAAACTAAAGGTTCAGTTGTCTAAAGAGAAAATGGTAAAGAATTAATGCCGATCCCCTGCAGACTTCTGAAGACGGGCGCTAAGAAGAATTCCCACACTAGCTCAGAATTGAGTATAATAAAGGGTTATTTATTTAGGGGTAGACTCACAGATCACAGTCCTCTGCTCAAACGCGGAACAACAACCAAATCCCGCAGCGGGAAGAAGAGAGAGAACGCGCGATTTACATTGGCATTTATAGTATAAGAGGCCATGCCCAAGTGGGCGGGTAACTTACAGGCGACTGGTGGTAGGAATTCCTACAGCAGGCTTCCTTGAGCAGGCTTTCATGGTTGTTCTGGGAGTGAAAGCTACTTTACTAGAATGTGTGCTGCTGGTGGCTGGTCTATGGGCTGCCAAGATCTCAAACCCCTTGAAATGTTCTTTTGGATGGTGTGGTATAGAACGGCACATGGGACACTCATGTCAATGCAGGCATTTTTGTGTGTTTCTTTCTAGATTGTTCACAGAACCCTGGCAGCCATGTTGGGAGCGCTTGCAGCTTTAGCAGCGTTGGCTGTGGTTGGAGATGTAAGTTGCTGTGTTTGATTTACTGGCTCACCACGATTCAATGCCAGGCCCATGGAAACTCCAGGGCGTACAAATTGTTTTAAATTCTTTTGTATGATGTTTCCACACGTTTTCCCCATGATCCATAGAGGCATGAGCTGACAAACTTGGTTGAAGAGATAAACACACACTCAGCGATGTCCGTCTCCACTTGGGCCTGAGAAAGGTCTTAGAAGTGGATCTAGTGTTCTCACCCAGGAGGCACGGAAGTGGACCTACAGGGCTGGGCTTCTGCCCTGCGGCCTTGCAGGCCCTGGAGATGCCCGTATGTAAATAATGGCGTCCACTTGACAGGGTGTGAGGAAGTACATGGAGGGCAATGAGGAAGCCTGAGTATTCTTAGGAAAGGGAGAAAGACTCGTTGGACAGGTGAAGCTGCCACTCTGTTCAGAGTCCGGCTGCACACAAACTGGATTTGAAAGTAGCTTTACAATCTGGTGGATTTTTTTTCCTTCCTAAAGGCTATAGACGGGTCATTCACCTCCCTCCCATAGGAAATGTCTATGTAGGGAAGTGTATTGAGTTAGTTATTTATGTTCTGTGTTCTTAACTTAAAATGTCATTGTAGAACTGGTCTGAACGCAGTTGTAAGAAAGCGAGGTTTTTTTTTTTTTTTTTTTTTTTTTCTTGGCTGAGTTTGCCTTAAATAGATGCTAAACTGAAAGGTAAAATATCCCCAAATTCTAAAACTTAGAGACAAGAAAATTTTGGCTTTCTCGTAGCACTTGGAATGGAACCCAGGGCATCATGGACATTAGGCAAATATTCCTGAGCTATATCCCAGACCTCAACTGTTGTCCCCAATGAGAGCCCAATCGTGTAAGAAGAAAGAGGAGGATGCCCACAGCAGGGACAAGGTTGTCTTGGAATAAACCTGACCAGGGTTTTCATCAGCAAGCAGTCTATATCACAGGCTTAGGTTCTTATCCTGCTGGGGTTGGCTGAGATCTGGTTCTACCAGGCAGTGCTGATGCTTAAACTAGGATGTGCACATCTGGTATTGGCTCTGTTGACTCCAGGGAACTGACTTGGGGAAATTGAAACTGCTAGCATGGGAAAGAGGGGCCTGTTTAAGCTGGATGCAGTCCATGAGTTTGGGGTGCTGTCTGTGCTGGAGAGAGATTGTCTCTGAATCTCCGAGTCGTGTGCCTGTTCTCATAAGTATGGTTCAAATCATCTTTCATTTGCAAAATGGCACGTATGGTATGTAGCAGGTACATGCAGCGAGAAGCCCCTGGGTCCCTTAATGAGTCTCCCTTTCCAAGCAGGCTAGGTGCTGGCAGTCCCTCACTTTGCACTTCATGTTAGTGGCCCTTGGAGAGTAGAACAGAGAGCTGTCAATCATACCACTCCACTGAGGGAAACATGTGCAGACCAAACCTGCAATTCAGGCAATAATCTTCCTAGAGCTTCCAGGAGCAGGGTTACATTTTTTTCCCTTTTTCCCCATGAATACTTTTGATGCGACAGATGCGTTGGGTCACGAGTGCTATTCAGCAATGATATAATCCAATTTCAAAGGGAAGAGGGTGGAGTGTTTCCAACTTTGGCCCAAAGTGTGGGCTCGCACTAAGGGCGGCCCACTTTCTGAGCGTTCATCAGTGGGTTGATGCCCAGGATTAATTGGCAAATTTGTGCTTTGATTACAGAGACCCAGCCTGACCCACGTGGTGGAGTGGATTGATTTTGAGACTCTGGCCCTGCTGTTTGGCATGGTAATTACAGTCCTCCCAGCAGGATATGGCTCCAAGTCTGGGTCCTTCACTATTCCATGGTTGCTGATCCCTATCATTATAGTCAAGATGGCATACCTCTTGACAGGGCTTGATTGAGAAGTGTGAGCAGGTCTAGCTCATTTCTCCCAAGGAGGAGGAAATGACCAGTGCTCTGGGCTTGTTAGGGCTTGTTGAATAATGACGTGGCGTCAGTATTTACAAAAGTGAGCAATTTTTTTGAGTTATTAACCTTAAAATAAAAATGGCATATGTTAAATAAATGAACCACAGAATAATTTCAGTAATTGGGAAAGTGATTTTAATAATATAAAGAAAAATGTCCCTAAGTAGTAGTTCTAGCACTTGTCAGTTTATCATACTGTTAAGCCATGAGGAACATTACCAAGTCGGCTTGTAGGAAGGAAAGATAAACTCGTAGAGGATTAGCATAGAGCATGTGTTGTAAGTCAGCTAAGCTAGAACAAGTGAGACTTGGCAAGGCCCTGGACAACAGTGGAAAAGATCATGTATTCCTGGGTTATTCTCTAGACAGGGTCTGTGGGGCTTCATCTGTGCTACCTCAGGAGGCTCACTTTGTAGAAGCCACCAGACAGTCATCTGTTTGCTGGCACCTACTCTAGGCTTCAGAGGGACTCAGAGCTGCCATCCTCTCTGAAGGGGAAGGTGGAGCAAGGCTCTGAACTCAGGTTTCATGGAGGAGCCGATAGTTGTGTGGGATACTGCCGGGCCTCCTCCCCAGAGAAAGGTGAGTGCGCTATCTGCCTGTTCCGCAGCCCCACAAAGCAGGACAATCAGACGCCATAGGGAGTCAAGTCAAAGCAGGAACTCAGTTTATCACTGTGAGCTTCAGCTTATATATAGGTTAAGTGACACCACACTGGCTGATGTGATGCGGGGGTACCTCCAGCCAATGAGAGACAGCTAAGCTCCCCTCTGGCTGGAGGGGTGTCTACCTAAATTTTGCTGTCTCATACTCACTGGGTAGTTTTGAGGCTATCCTTCAAACTGGAGCCAGGCTTTTTTCTGTCCTACAGGCAGAGATAATTTTGGTTCAACAGGATGCTGAGAAGCAAATCAGGCTTGGTCATCTGGATAGAAGAAGGGGTCACACTAGGTGTCTATAGTATACTTTTTTTTTTTTCAAAAGTTAAGCAAACAGTGCAGTAGTTTCCTAGGACGGCAATAACAAACCATGACATACGTGGTGGCCTGATGAATAAACATCCCTTTCTCACAGCTAAACAGGCTGAAATCTGAGATCAGGCTATCAGCAGGGCTGGCCTCTGTTGAGTCTCCTCACTGGCTGTCTCTTTTTCATGTGGCCGTGTCCCATCCTCTTATAAAGCCAGCTGTCAATTAGGGGCCACCCTAATGATCTCAGCGTCACTCTTAAAAGTCCTGTCTCCAAGCATAGCCACATTTCGAGGCCCAGGGAGTTAGCAGTTCAACATATGAATTTTGAGCAGGAGAGACAGAATTCAGCCTACAAAAATGACCTGTTATTTCTTTTTCTTAATTAAAATTGTTCCAGCAGACACTTAGATAGTCTGTGCTTTTGTTAGTATTAGGCCACTGCACAAAGGGGGCCTGATTTTGCCTGGCTTACTTCCTGAGGTTGCTCGCCCCGTCTCTCTATCAGACCACAATGGAATGGCTCCCCATGAAAAGAGACTGCCACACAGGGTGCCGCCCACATCTCTCTACGTATGTTCCCATGAAGTACCGCATGTCACACACAGCCCCCCAGGGGCCTGCTGAGTTAGGAAGCTGCTCTAGATGAGGGCAGGGCTGAGTCAGAACTGATTTGGAAGCATTTTTGATTCATACAGTTTATTTGACAGGTGTATTGGGTCCCTGGTCTTCCAAGGACTTCATATAATTTTATCAAGATCACACAGCAACCTCACAAGGTAGAGAACATCCAGAGGTGAAGTGAGAAACGTGAAGTGCAGAGTGGTAAACCAAGCACACCTTACTGAGGGCTTGAACCTGCACTTTCTCATTCCAGATTCCACACATAGTAAGGTGGAGGGTAGGAAGTGGGGCTGTGCTCTGGTCTGGAACACCGTGGAGAAACCAACCTCTGTGTTGGCCTGGGAAGAAGATAGGGTTTAAGCACCTGAATAAAAAAAGGGAGTCATATCAGACAACTGTAAGTAAAAAAAAAAAGAAGAAGAAATGGAGTGTTATTCCACTTCTTGTAAAAAGGGAAACCTTCTAGCAAGTTCAGGCTTGCTGGAATTTCTGGTTGATTAAGCACAGAATAAAGGGGGTATTATTCCTGTTAGTCCATGTGGTGGCTGTTTTCATCTCTCGTCATCAGTGGAAACACAGATAAACATTCCGAGTGCACAGAAGACTGGAGGTCAGACTCATTACCAGTGGTCCAGCTTGTCCATGTTCATCAGATCTGTAAGAAAAAAAAATCAGTTTCATTATGTTAGAAACCAAAATTTGGCACAGTTTAAAGCTATTTATTTAAAACATTTAATTTCTGAGCTCTGTGTATGGGGAGAATTAGATATAGAGCCCATCTGCTGGCCTATGGCCTTCTCTGCTTCTAGCTTCAAGACTGCTCAAGTCATCTGTCTCTGGTCTATAAAACGAGGGAGGATAGCACTTGATGTTTGCTGTCAGGGCTAGATGGGTCAATGACCTGTCTTAGGACAACTCCCAGGTTAGGAATATACAAAACCATCTGTAAGAGCTTCTGCTCAAGGCGATCATAGTGGACAACTGACGTGACGGACATGTGGGTACCTTGCTTTGTGGGGACCAGGCTGAACTCGCTGGGACCTGCCGCCTCTACCTTTCGAGTGTGGGATTAAAGGGGTGCGCCACCACTGCCCAGCTGTGGGCGTGTGGATGACTGAAAGTGACAGACATCCAACAAGGCGAAGTTGCTCTTGACGACGCAGCTATCAGGAGCCACAGTGCAAACTCGTGATGGGGTCATTATGATATTGTTCCAATGTGGTATTTTGCTAAGAAAATTTCGCTACCTACTTTTTGTCTTTCCCTTTTAGATGATCTTAGTAGCCATATTTTCAGAAACGGGATTTTTTGATTACTGTGCTGTAAAGGTAGGTGCAATGTTGTACTTGATGGTCATATACCAAATCAATAAATAATAAGCACAAAAATACTTACATATAATCAGAGCAATAGAAGCACAAATATGTAATTGATAATTAATAACATTAACTAACTGAATGGTGCTATTTATTATTCTAATATTATACATTTAGTAAATTAAAATATTTAAAATTCCATCCTCCTTTCAAAGCGGCCTCCAGAAATCTGGGTGTAATTGCTGTGCTAAGCATGACTCAGAGCAACACTTCCAACTTCTCCATAAGTAAATGAAGAGGGAGCTGAGGGTAGAGAGCCCTCTCCCCGAGCGTTTGTGCAGTAGCATTGGAGTGGGCTGCTTAGGGCTATGCATCAAAACACACTTTACATGTAAGAGTCTGTATATGTCAAGCCATCAGCTTGATTGTATTTGGGGACAATTCCAGTGCTTACTTTCTAGACATATACAGTCCTGGTTTTAAATCTTGGAAAAGCACTTTTTGTTGTTGTTTTAATCTTGTATAGACTGTATTTATTAATTTCCACTGGGGCCTGAGCAAAGGGCCTTGCATATGCTTGGCACAGATCCCGTCCCTGGGCTAAAATGCTAACTCCTTAAAGGTCTTATTTTTTTTAAACTTATAATTACTATTATTTGATTGACAAACGATAATTGTGTATGTCTGGGGGTATAATATGATGTTTCAATGTGCACGTACACAGTGTGCATGATTGAATCAAGTCAACTAGCATTATCCTTACATATCATTTTTATGTTGACATAGTTGAAATTTACTTGTTTTTGTTTTTGAGACAGCATCTCTCTACATAGCCCTGGCTGTCTTAGGACTCCCTATGTAAACCAGGTTGGCCTCGACTGACCCAGATCAGCCCGCCTCAGCCTTCAATCCAAGTGCTGGGATTGAAGCTGTGAGCCACTACACCCGGCTTGAAATTCACTTCTGAAGTTATTTTGAAATATACACTGCATTGAATATAGTCACCCTGTCTGTGTAGTAGCTCTCCAGATCCATACCTCCACACTGTACCGTGTACCCTTTGACTGGAATCTCTCTATTCTCTCCCTCCCTACCTTGTAGCCTCTATCCTGGCTCTTCGCTTCTATGGGATCAGTTTGCTTGGATTGCACACATTTTCCACAGTGGTTTGACATCAGTCTGGAAGGATCCCTTTCCCCTTAGCCTTTCCCCATGCTTGCTCTCTTTCACCCTCTCCTCCATTCTGTTTTCAAACAGGCCTTCGTTTAGCACAGCCTGGCCTCAAACTCACTGTGTTGCTGAGTTGATGTTGGCACACTTCTATCTCTCCACTGCTGACACGACAGACCTGAGCCACTGCACCCTGTTTATGTGGTGCAGGGTATTGAACCCTAGACCTCATGCTTGCTAACCAAACAATCTACCCCTGACACATATCGCCAGCCCTGTTATCTCTTATCTTTTAAAATAAAAATTCTGTCAGGTGTGAAATGGTAACTCATTGTGGTTGGGCTTTGCATTTTTACTGGACCCCTGGCCGCTCTCTCGGCAGGTCCGAAGGGTTAAACTGACCCTTCCATGCATAGTGCATGAGGGACGTGCCATGCCCTAGTGGCTGAGGGGACCTTGGCACACTCTTTTAATGCAAAGGCTGGTGCTGGTCTTTACTTTAGTTTTGGGATTGAAAACTTCTTTTAAAAAATAACTTCTTCAACAAAATTGCAAATTCCGAATGAGAGTTTTGGTCCACATGTCTTGGAGTCATTAGTGAGAACATAGCTTCTACATCATGAATAAACTGATTTTGGCTTGTTCCTTCCTGTATATGTATCCTAGGCATACCAGCTTTCTCGAGGAAGAGTGTGGGCCATGATCATCATGCTTTGCCTCATTGCTGCCATCCTCTCTGCCTTCTTAGACAATGTCACCACAATGCTCCTTTTTACACCTGTTACCATAAGGTGTGTAGGATGCTTCCAACATGGAAATGAAGATCAGCTTTGGGGAGGATTTGTGTTCTGGTTTTACCACCTGGCTCAAGGCTCCTTCCTCAACATCTACAAAAAGACAAGGGATAGTATCCATCCCCTCACTGGAGTACAGGTCATTGACTTCCAATCCAATAGTTCTGGCTTGTGTGACTGCAGAACTCTAGACAGGTACGGGTATCAGCACAGTTCAGTAATAGGAGAAGTTGAAAGACACGTGCATTGCTTTCCAAAAGACAGACTGTCATGTGGGACACGGGCAAGCCATGCATGTAGATCAGACTGTCATGTGGGACACGGGCAAGCCGTGCATGTAGATCATCAGATACCAGGAGTTTTGCTCACGAATTCCCGCACTTTCATCCTTCCACCTACTCCTAGGACTTAGTCTTCAGCTGATCAGGGTTTTAGGACTTCCAAAGATTCCAAGGCAAATTCCATACAGCCAAGATAGAGGTCTGTGGCCAAGGAAGAAGTACTTAAGGTGGTAATTCAAAGAAAGGAGATAGAGAGAACTTAGGGTCTTTTCAGAAAGGGGGAAGACAGATGAGAGACTAAGTCAGCAGACTTTAGTGTTATTGCTGGTCACTTTTGATGACCTGCCTCTCTCCGGACTCAAGGTCTCTGATGGCCAGCGCCCATCCACCTGCTGCAGGTCCTTCTTCTATAGGGCCCTCCACACAGAACACAGTACTCCCTCTAGGCTGGGAGCAGGCAGAAAGTACATCATCACTTGGATAGCTCTGACTGTGCTACGTTAACTTAGAAGAATCCTTGTAATTAGTGGTACCCGAGGATGTTGCAGCTGAGGCTCACTCTGTGCCTTACTCTTCTCCAGACTGTGCGTGTGCACGTGTTTATATGTGTGTCTGTACATGAGTGTGCCTCCCGTGTACAAGCAAGTGCTTTAAATATCCAGGTTGCACACAGACCTTATCACTTTCTTATATTCATGATAGGTTATGCGAGGTGCTCAATCTTGATCCAAGACAAGTCCTGATTGCAGAAGTGATCTTCACAAACATTGGAGGAGCTGCCACTGCCATTGGGGACCCACCCAATGTCATCATTGTTTCCAACCAGGAGTTGAGGAAGATGGTAAGGAGCAGCACACTAGGGTTGCTTTCAGGAAATGCACAGCTCATCTGAGCACTCTGTGCAGCATTCTTTACTTAAGTGCTGTGAACCAGGGTCCCTGCTGCCACAGTGCACACCATTATCATAAGTGAAAGACTGGAAGTAGGAGAGGAAAGGCAAGAAAGGCCCTGCAGGATGGAAGGGCTGCATTTAGGTTGCTATCAATGTGTTGGAACGTGGTTTTGTTACTAAGAATGTCAACGAGAAATGTCTAGGAAATTACAAAGGGATGGGATGGGTCAATGGGTTGCGGACACGAGTGTCTAACAGGCTCAGGGAAAACATCAGCATCCAATGGCACGCTGCATCTGCTCCTGATCTTTCTGAAAAGTGTCCGTTTGGGTTTTTCCTCTTCTGCCTTTCTTTTGCTTGATAAGTTTACCTGCAAAATTCTTCTAGCAACTTCCATTCAGTGCTGTGCTTGTCTCCCGGGGCCTCATTAATGTCTCTCTCTTCTCATTGCTCTTCTTATTTCTCCTTTATCTTCTTATTTCTTCTTATCTTTCTTTAATTGTCCCTCTGTTTCTAATGGGAGGAAAGTTTGGTTGCTTACATTCTGAACAGACCCAGAGTTACTCAGCATATAGAACTCCTGTCTCCTCAGGCTGTATTTGCTAAAACTAAAAATTAGGTCTTAGGCCCTGGTTGGTTTAAAGGTAAATGGATTGATATTACATATAAGCCATTTTCTTAGGCTTCTTAAAATTTTAATGCTGATTTGTTTTTTATTTTTTTCATGTATGGGTGTTTTTTGCCTCCATGCATGTCTATGCAACACATTCATGCTTGGTGCCCACAAAGGCTAGAAGGGGGTTTCCAATCGCTTGGACAGAAAAGGTTAGTCTGTCACATGTAACTGGACAGTTGTGAGCCACCATGTGGATGCTGGGAGAAAAAATCTGGGTCTTCTGCTATAGTAGGAAGGCTGCTTGTTTGTTCCCGGCTGCTCAGCCCGAAAATAACCACACAGAAACTGTACTAATTAAATCACTGCTTGGCCTATTAGCTCTAGCTTCTTATTGGCTAGCTCTTACATGGTAAGGGACAATTGTCTATATTCTGTCAATTATGTTTTAAATAAACACTGATTGGCCATTAGCCAGGCAGGGAGTATAGGTGGGACAACCAGACAGGAAGTAGAGGCAGGTCAATGAGAACAGGAGAATTCTGGGAAGAGGGAAGTTCCCTCTGCAGTCCTGCCCAGACACAGGAGAAGGAAGATGTGACCTGCCCTGCTGAAAAAGGTGCTGAGCCATGTGGCTAACACAGACAAGAATAATGGGTTAATATAAGGTATAAAAGATAATAAGAAGCCTGAGCTAATGGGCCAATCAGTTTATCATTAATATAGATCTCTGTGTGATTTCTTTGGGACCTAACGACTGTGGGAACCGGGCAGGACAGAAACTCAGACAACACTTACATCTTAATTTAACCCATCTCTATTAATCTGTTTATCACCACGTGGCTGTGGCTTACCAGCAAGGTTTCGGCTTGTCTGTTCCCAGCAGCAGCTATATGGCATCTCCTGACTCCACCTTCTTTCCCCCAGCATTCAGTTTAGTTTCCCCTGCCTACCTAAGTTCTGCTCTATCACAGGCCAAGACAGTTTCTTTATTCATTAACCAATAAAAGCAACACATAGACAGAAGGACTTCCCATACTTTCAGCAAGTACAGTCAGTGAGTGCTCTTCAGCACTGATCCATCTCTTCAGCACCCATGGGCTCATTTTTTTCTTCTGGTTTTAAAGGAAATTACAGCATTTTCACAAACACCTAAGAGACAACTATCTTTCTATCAGATATCTGGGGTATGAATTCTATAGATAAAGTTCAAGTTCAAGGTAGTGTTTTGACCGAGGAACTTCCAGAACGTGATGAGTTCTGAGTAAGGTTTGGTGACACATACCTGCAACTGTATTACTTGGGAGGTTGGGGCAATTAGCCTGAGCTCTGTAGTGAGAAGTGGTGGAAGGTGGTTTACCTGAAGCGGCTCACTGAACACTCATGGGGCTTTCTACCTTTACCTATGTGAGCATGGCTCATGGCACAGCTGTACTGCTGTGTCCTCTGTGACCACATCTTTCCTGCCAAGACCCTTCAATTTTTGAGATCCCAATGTCCCACAGGACTGTGCTACCCTTGACCGCCCTCCCCATGGCAGTAACTATTCATGGAAACTACTTGAATTCTTATAGGTGATTATCTTTAAGGGCTCACTTGGCCTTCTTGGGCTCAAGAGATACTGTGCATATTTGCTTAAGGATCTACATAAAAGAACAAAATAAACTAAAGAACAAAATTAGCTAAGAATATTGTTGAGTTATTCGCTAACAAATTAACCTAAGGGTGGTTTTTATCAAAATAAAACACATTCAACAGATGACCACAATACAGTCCCACAGGCAGGCAGAAAAAGCTGGAAGGAAGGGAGAGGCTGCTTCCCTAACGCCCTTATAGCTGATTCCAGTGCTCTGTGCAGGTGCTATAGTGTCCAACAGTGGGGAAACTGCCCCTTATAGCCAGAGGATGACCCTTCCAACCCACAGCAGGTATTTTAGCCAAGAATTAAAAGATTAACAAATAAGTAAATGAATATACGTGACCACATTATTCAATGTTTTGATCCCTACTCATCCTGAGGCAGCACATTTGCCCGTGACAGAGACAGTCTAAATCTAGTTAGGAGCTAGTTGTCATTGCCTGTTTCTGTTTCCTTCTAAGGTGGCTTATAATTTGCATAACCACTGGTTTTTCAAAAACACAGAACGTATAAAAAAGTCTTTAATCAGCCAGGTGGTGGTGGTGCACACTATTAATCCATTAACTTAGAAGGCAGAAACAGGAGGATCTCTGGGAGTTTGAGGCCAGCTTGGTCTACAAAGTGAGTTCCAGGACAGCCACGGCTACATAGAGAAACCTTGTCTTGTAAAAACCAACAAATAACAACAGAAATGGCTTTAACCATTTCAGACTTACTAAGCATCCGTGTTTGGCTGCAGGATTCATGTCCAGAGCCACTCTTGTTTACGGCTCACATCCTCACCTCCCCGACCTTCCCCCCGGGGCACACATATCACGTATTGCTCCTTTGTTCTTCCAGGGCCTGGACTTTGCTGGTTTCACAGTGCACATGTTCCTTGGGATCTGCCTCATTCTCCTGGTTTCCTTCCCACTCCTCAGACTTCTGTATTGGAACAGAAAGCTTTATAACAAGGAGCCCAGTGAGATTGTCGGTAGGTATGAGCACCTTCCCACGCTGCATCGTCTGTTGTAGGATTCTCCCCCGGCCCCAGGGGCAGTCTTATAAGCAGGAGGGGTCTGCTCCCCCACAGGATCACCAGGAAGGTATTTATTTGTCCACAGGCTGCTGCAGGCTTAGGAGCAATGGCTGTCCCCAGACACCTCCAACTTGTCCAACAAGCTGCTCTCCGGCTGCTTCAGTCTGAGGCTACTGAGTAGCCATAAAGGTTGTCTTGCTTTTAGTTCCCCATCTTGGCCTTTTCCTTCTATATACATTTTCAAACTGTAAAATAGAGGTTAAGTGTAAGCCTCATAAAATATCTTACTCTCTTAGGAAGCAATGGATGGCAAATATCTCTCTCCCATTCCCCATCAGACGGTGTCTGAATTCAGCATTGGGTGAAGGTGTTGGTTGCTTCTTTCTGGCCAGCATTTCACCAGCCGATTCCTTATCTCTCCTGTGTGAGATAGGAGCTGGGGGGGATAGAAGAGGGAAGGCATTCCTGCTTCCTGCTTTCTTACCAGAAGCCCTCTATAGGTGCCAAGCATGGCTGCCTGAGAGCCATATCCACACTGCTGCTATCCAAGAGCTCTCTTTCTGAAACCATTCAGAGACTGGGCAGTTAACCGAGTTCACTTGTGTTGCTCTAACTACCACGGCTTGGCAAGCTAAAAAGTTAGAGGCTTATTTATAATAGCTTACTGTCCAGGAGACCGTAAACCCTAGAGCATGGCTCCAGCAACTGGCGAGGCCTCTTTGTTGCTCCATGGCCTGTCACATAGTTTGGAGAGGACAAGCCAGATATACCCGCTTTTAGCCAAACAGCTGAGAAGCGATGGCGAACTGTATTAAAAGCACAGCAGCAATGCGCAGATTTTGGTTGATAGCAGAGCCAGTGAGAATGGGCTAGAGTTGTAGAGTTAAGACATTGCTCAAACCGAAGTGCAACAATAATAAATTAATAAGTGAATTAAAAAAGATATTGCTTGAGAAAGGACTTTTTCTTCAGGCAGCATTGAAATGGCTTTTCTTGCTTAATGATGACTTTCAGAGTTCAGTGCTGTCATCTGGTTCCATCACCACAGCTCATGCTGAGAAGAGCCCGTGCTAGGTGGAGTGTGGGAGACCATTGTTGGTGCATAAGGACAGTGGGGGGCATTGGTGATGCCCAAGGGTGGGAGAGACTCAGCGCCTTGCCCTTATTTCTCTGCAGAACTGAAGCATGAGATTCATGTCTGGCGTCTGACCGCGCAGCGCATCAGTCCAGCCAGCCGCGAGGAGACAGCTGTGCGTGGCCTGCTGCTGGAGAAAGTGCTGGCCCTGGAGCACCTGCTGGCCCAAAGGCTGCGTTCTTTCCACAGGTACCACACGATCCTGCTTGGATATATACCGGGGCCTCCCTTACTGGTTGTGCTTAATGGTGGCACTGCACGAGGTACATAATCCATTGCGATCATTGTCGTATGACACCCAAGTGAAAACGATTTTTGATCAAAACATTTAGTTGCTATAATTAAGCACTGTAGCAACTGATAGAATGAAGGGCTCATTTGGGCTCACTGTTTGTCCTAGGGTACTTGCTGTTGCTGTAATCAACAGCATGACTCAAAGCAAGTTAAGAGGAAAGGGTTATTTCATCTTACAGCTTACATGGCTGAGAGAAGTCAGGGCAGGGATGAGGCAGAAAGCAAAAGGAACCCCTGGAGGGATGCTTACCGGCTTGTTTTCTATTGCCCACTCAGCTTGTTATTCTATACAACCCGAAACTGCCTGTCCAGGGTGATACTGCTCACAGTGAGGTGGACATTCCCAAGTCAATCATTAGTCAAGAAAATGTCCTGCTGTCTTCTTGCCTACAAGCAACCTAAAGGAGGCATGTTTTCAGTTAAAGGTGCTTCATCCCAAATGACACAAACTAACCAGCACAACTGACCCCCTTGTCAATCACTCTTAAGCCATAACCTCTCCCCATTTATTTTCAATATGTCATGTTACTATTCCAACATAATCATAGTATAACTTTAAAATCTTTAAATATATATACATATTTAATTCTTGAGAATATATTATTGGTTGTGAGCCTAGCCTGTAAGGGCAGAGCCATCTCTCCAGCCGTTGAGATTATAATATAAATACATTTGGGGGCTGGAGAGGTGGCTCAAGTGGTTAAGAGCATTGGCTGCTCTTCCAGAGGACCTGGGTTCCATTCCCAGGACCCACATGGTAGCTCACTACTGCCTATGACTCTAGTTCCAGGGGACTCTACACCCTCACACAGACATATATGCAGGCAAACCACCAATGCCATAAAATACAAAGAAGTAAATTTTATACCACAAATACATTATTTTCTCTTTCCCTTTTCTCCCTCTAAACCCTCCCATGTTCCCCACTTCAGACACTTTAAAGATTCTTGGCTTCTTTTTTCATTAATTTTTGCTACATGCATATATGTTTATGTGCATACATGAGTATTCCTAAGTATAACCTGCTCAGTCTGTATAATGTTAATTGTATGCATGCTTTCAGGACCATTTGGCACTGGGTAATCGATTGATGTGTGCTTCTCTGGGGAAGACTGTTTTGTTTTTTCTATTCTCAGCGTTCCTTAGTGGCCCATAGTTCCTTATGTAGGATTCAGTCTTGGCGGTCTTTCACTGCTTTGGCATGCTTATGGTGCCATTCTTGTTCAGTTCCTGTCTAGGCAGTCATATTGGTGAGACTCTCCAGGTGTTTCTTCTGGCATTACTAGAAGACACAGTCTCATAGCAAACTCCCTGATCCTCTGGCTCTTAAATTTCTACTCCTTCTTCTGCAATGTTCCCTGCCCCTTGGGTGCAGGAGTTGCTTTGTAGAGGTATCTATCCGCTGGGACTGGCCTCTACAAGTCCCTGAATTTTGACTGATTGTCGTTCTCTGTTATGGTCACTGTCTGTTGCAAAGAGAAATTTCCTTGATGAGGGATAAGTGCTACACTTGGCTGTGGATATGAGGACAAAAATGTTGAAATGCAGTTAGGGATTATACCAGTTTAGTAAAGTGGTGGTTTCTTGGTTCTCCTCCAACATCCATTGGCTTTGCTAGCCCTTAGTAATTGGTGTTATTTCCAGTACCAGACATGATTGCCCTCTCCCAGAGTAGGTTTTAAGTTCCATTAGAGAGCTTTTGTTTATTGACAAGGTCTGTGTGCCACTAATCCACCATTAGGGGTCTGCCATGCTGCTCACTGGCGTCACTCCTAGGCAGCATCACAGCGGCATAGAAGAGCTGGTTGCCTTCTTTCTTTGGAAGCATTGTGCCTTCTCCTACCAGGAAAGCTAGTCCGGAAGGAGGAGGCATTCAGGTGAGGTCCACTTCAGAGACCTCTGAGCACTGATGCTGACATGCATAGTGTCTTGCTTTCCACTTCTTGGGGGGAAGGGGCAACCAAGCGCAAGAGCAATAACCTATGTTTTGGACATTTCTCGGACAACTTTGACCCACAATTCCAAAGACGGTTTCTCATGCCCAATGTTGAGTCTTTGTACGGTGTGGTCTTTGGCGCTTGGAGAAAACATTGTCAGTCAAGATGAGGAAATTTCATTTAAACTGTGTCTGTTTATACACAGTTACATGTATTATAGGTTTTTAAAAAGGTAGTTAATAGCATGATTGCTTGTGACTTTTCCAGACACGCTTGCTGTATTCTATCCTGATTCACCTTCTTCTGTATTTATCTCTTCCCATTACTTTGTCAGAGCTCCCCTTTCCCATTTCCACAATTCAGTCTCTTGCACCCTGCTGTTTCCCTCTCCATCGCTCCTCCAACCCCCTACCCAGGCAGTGCTTCCATTTTGCCTTCTTAGTTTCTCAGCTACTCAAGGATATGCACTCCACTTCTGAAGATTTGGAGTTAACAGCCTCAGATGAGCGAGAACAACATGGGTTTGTCTTTCTGGAGCCCTGTGACAGCACTCCACATGGTCTTTTCTAGTTCTATCTATTTACCTCTAGATTTCATCATTTTCCACAGCTGCATAGAAGTCCAGAGTGTATATGTTCCTGTTATTTTGTTGTTTAAAGCGTGAAACAATCCCACACCAGTTTGGACTTATTAGTAAAAGGGTTATGTTGATGTTGCTCTTGTTGTTTTGTGTGTGTGTGTGCGTGAGTGTGTGTGTGTGTGTGTGTGTGTGTGCGTGAGTATGTGTGTGTGTGTGTGTGTGTGTGTGTGTGCATGTTTCCCTTCTTTTAATTTTTCTGGTCTTAAATTATTCATTTCCTGTGTTTTTATGGGTGTAGTTAGCCTCCTTAGTTTGGGCTTTTCTTTCTACCACCTTCTGTAGGGCTGGATTTGTAGATAGACACTATTTAAATTTGGCTGATTGAAAGTTTTGTTGATTGAAAGTTTTGTTGCATATAGTAGTCTAGGCAGGCATCTATGGTCATCTAGAGTCTGCAGCAATCTGTCCAAGCCTTTTTGGCTTCTAGAGACTCCATTGAGAAGTCAGGAGTAATTCTAACAGGTCTCCCTTTATATGTTATTTAGTCTTTTTGCCTTGCAGATTTTAATTTTCTTAATTTATTCTGTATTTTTAGTGTTTTGTGCTAAGGGGACTTAATTTTCTGGTCCAATTTATTTGGTATCTTGTATTCTTTTTAGACATTTATAGGCATCTCCTTCTTTAGGTTAGGGAAATTGTCTTCTGTGATTTTGTGGAAAATATTTTCTGAACTTCTGAGCTGGTATTTTTTTACTTCCTTTATTCCTATTATTTTTAGGGTTGATCTTTTCATAGTATCACAGATTTCCTGGATGTTTTGTGTCAGGAGTTTTTCAGATTTAACATTTTTTTGACTGATGTATCTTCTTCTTCCATTGTATTCCATTCATTGCCTGAGATTCCTTCTTCCATCTCTTGCATTCTGTTTGTGAAGCTTACCTCTGTAGTTCCTATTCAGATTCTTAAAGTTTTCATTTTCAGAATCCTCTCAGTTTGGGTTTTCTTTATTGATTCTATTTTCATTTTTAGGTCATGATCAGTTATATTCATTTCCTCCCACTGTTTGTGTTTTTCTGGATTTCTTTAGGGGATTTATTGACTTCCTCTTTAAGGACCTCTATCATCCTCTTACATGCAGTCTTAGGGTCTTTTTCTTGTGCTTCAGCTATGTTAGAATAATCAGGTTCTGCTATGGGGGGATATCTGGTCTCTAGTGGAGACATATTGCCTTGACTGTTGTTGATTGCATTTTTATGCTGGTGTCTAGGCATCTGGGATTGGGGCGGTTATAGGTCTAGATGCTTATTTCTGGATTTGAGTTTGTTGGATAGGTGTTTTGTTCTTGCTTTCTGTTTTCTCTCTGGATTTTTGGGGCATTTTAGGGCTGTGTGATGCCTAGTAGGAAATTTTCTTAGACCTGATAGTTATGGACACTGGGGGTTCCCGGCAAAAACGTATTTCTGAGAATTAGGAGCTAACATTTAGGAATGGGGATAGGCTAGGATTCTGAAGGGCTTCACAGGAGGGGAAGAGCAGAGTGTTCAACCAGAATCTGTTTATTTTGTCTCCTTGGAATAGGGGAAGACAATGAAGAGAGGTTACCCCAGAAGGTTCTCAACAGAGGATAAGATGGGGAACTGGACATAGAGAAGCAGGAGAGAGGAAGATCTACAGACAGCCTACCTGCTTTCCTGACAGGAGTGGGTTAGCAGGGAGTGCCTGCTGGAGTTGGGGTTTGGGATAAAGTGGCAAGGAGAGGGAGGGAGGGAGGTTAGAAGGGTGTGCTGGCTAGTCTCATGTCAGATTGACACGCAAACTCATGTTATCTGAAAGGAGGGAACCTCAATTGAGAGGAGACCTCCATGGGATCTGACTGTAAATCATTTTCTTAATCAATGATTGATGAGGCAGAGCCCAGGCCTTGGTGGATGGTGGCATATCTGGGTTGGCGGTCCTGAGTTTTATAAAGAAAGCAGACTGAGCAAGCTAGGGGAAGCAAGCCAATAAGCCATGGTTTCATCAACCCCTGCCTCTAATTCTCTGCCATGTTTGAGTTCCTGTCCTGACTTCCTTCAATGATGAACAGCAAGGAATATGAAAAAGTTTTAAAGTAAAGGTGGAGCACCATGAAAAAAAAGCCTTTTGAATAAGAGGCATGAGCTAGGGAGAAGCCCAGGCTAGACCAGGTCTTCAACAAGATCACAGAAAAAAAACTTGTACCCAAACTAAGGAAAGCCATATACAGACAGATGCAAGATGCACAGAGAACATCAAATAGACAAGACCAGAAAAGAAAATCCCCACAGCAATTCATAGTTAAAACACTGAGAATACATATCAACATAAGTGTATTGAAAGCTCGAGAAATAAAATACTAGTCACATAAAAAGAAGCCAACTTTATGTGTGAAGCCAAAACGCATTAGTAGGTTTTACAGTTCCATCCTCAGGTTGGCTTGAGTCCTCTTCAACTCACTTATCTCCACACTGAATTCATTTCTAACCCCTATATTGTCTTTATTACCAGTCTTATATTTGTGTTTTCTTGGGGATCACTTAGGTGTTTATTCTCCTTATGTTTTCTCTCTAATTTCACTTAGCTGTTTCTTGGTGACGTCTTTAAACTGCTTGAATTCTTTAATGAAGTCGATGGCTGTTCTCTGTCTTTCAGTTCATCTAGTCCATTGGCATACATTTCTATAGGACCACTAAGTTTTGGAGAGAAGATACAAGCTTGATCTTTTTTCTTGTTGGCATTTTTATGCTGAAACCTGTGCAGATCTGATATGAAAATAGCAGGTTGAGGTAGAAGATATGATGTGCTAATTGGTTAGGACCATAGTTTGGGTGGAATGAAGTCAGCTGGATAAGGGGACTTGGTGGGGGTGGGGATGGACAGAATGTGCTTTCTTGTCCGAGCCAAGAATGTGGCTGGGTAAAAAGGTTGGATGTGAAGTGGGCAGGGCTTGTGGGTTGGGAGCTGTTGTGCCCTGATTATGACCCCCAGAGAGAGACCACCAGAGAGGCCCAGACTGTAATAAGCAAAGTTTAATCAGCATAATACAAACATGTTTGGAACCCATCTCTGACCCTGCTACAGCGAGGTAGAGAGAGGAGTTGTATCTTCTCTGTGGGGTAAGGTTTTAAAGGCATAACTACAAAGAGGCTTTTTGAAGCTTCTTTGGCATGGGAGTGAAAAACTTTTGCTCCCTCCCATCCTGCTAAGTCAGCTTTCTCCTTTTTTTTTTTGTTTGTTTGTTAGTTATCATCAGGTGGTTGGGTGGCTGGGGTAAGTGACCTTGTGTTTGGAATCTCCCAGGTAGGAGGGGGGAAGGCCACTGTCTTCCTGGGAAAACATTCTGCTAGGAAATTCTCATCCCTTTGAGAATAAGGGGTGAGGGTCCCACAGGGGATAGTTAGGGAGGGGCCTTGAAGAAGTCTAGAGATTGGTTGTGGTGGAGGCAGGGGTGACCAGTCTTGTCTGGGGTACCAGATGTGGAGCCTGGGCTAGATATGGTGGGTTTGGGACATTTTGTGAATGAGGAGGGTCAGGGAGAGTTCTCGGGTTAGACGCTGGAGAAGGATGTGGGAGATCTGGCTAGGTGGAGAGGCTGGAGGCAGTGCAGAAGGGCAAAGTCCCAAACTCTTAAAAAATTCAGACCAAAAACAAACAAACAAAGGGGATTGATGGCACATGCCTTTAATCCCAGCATTTGGGAGGCAGAGGAAGGCAGATCTCTGAGTTCAAGGACCGTCTGGTCTACATAGTGAGTTTCAGGACAGCCAGGACTGTTATATAGAAAAACCCTGTCTCAGAAAAAAAAGAGAATGTTCTGGGATATTTCAATTTGGTGTTTCATGACAGCAATAGAAAAGTGACTAAGACACAGGACTCCATTTCAAGCTCAGAATCCATCTCATCCCACAAGTGATACTCAAGCCTCAGGAAGCTTTGAGGTTGCCTTCTGGGAACAGGGTGACCAGTTTCAACAAGCATTAGCCCCTGCACATGAGTTAAAGATACAAGACCAAATCTTGGCATGGAGAATTAAAGAATTAAAAGTTTTCACATTTGGTGGACTCAGTACTTAAAACGGTGAAGACATGAGGACTCGAGGGTTTGCCAAGTTTTCTTGAGCTCATTCTGTGCTGTCTATAAATAAGGAAACTGAAGCCAGAGGATGGAGGTGGACTCCCAACGTGCGCATTTGTGAGGAGTGTAGTGAAACATTTTTTTCAAAAGTTGTTCCCCAGCCCCCCAAGGCTTCCCACATGCTGGAACGACACATGTTCTGGGTTTGAATGAGAATGTCTCTCATAGATCCACGTGTTTGAATACTTGGTCCCGACTTGGTGGTGTTTTGGGGAGATTGTGGAAACTTTGGAAGGTGGATCCTTGCTTGAGGAAATACACCATGGGGGGGTGGCTTTTGAGCACTTACAGTCTTTGCCTTGTGCGTGTAGTTGAAGAGAGGAGTTAGCTCTCAGCATCCTGGTCCTGCTACAATGCCGGCTGCTTCTCCATCATGATGGATTCTTATCCATCCAGAACCATAAGGCAAAATAAATCCTTTCTTTCATGAGTTACCTTGGCCACTGTGTTTTATCACAGAGACAGAACAGTTACTGGCCCAAGAGCCCACCCACCAGGTCTTATGAGGGGCTCTTACCACACTCCTGAGGTCACAAGCAGCGTGCACCCTTGCCTCGGCATGGTGGTCTGTATTTGAGTTCTTTTATTTGCAGGGTTTGATCTTTCAAAACTTTGGTCCTTGGGGCTGCCAAGATGACTTAGCAGGTAAAGGTGCTTGACATCAAGGCTGAGGACCCAAATTCAGCTCCGGGAACCCACATGGTAAAAAGAAAGCAGATTTATGCAGGCTGTTCTCTGACCTTAGGTTGGGCTGCATGCAGTGTGCTCCCAAGTAAACTGAAATAGTTTTTAGAGCTGAAAAAATACGGTCAACTGAATATGTATAGCTGTTTTCCTTGTAAGCAAGCATAACAGCAGCCATTTACCTAGCATTTTGTTGGACTAGGTGCTGTAACTAAAATAGAGATTCCTGAAAGTGTGCGGGAATATCAGGGCAATACCTCAGACACTGCCTCATTTGTCCATCATCTGTCCGTCATTCTCGCGCACTGGCACGCGATCTTTATGACATTTTTCTTCTTTACAGTTGCTCTTAAAACATCTCTCAACTTTCAGATCATGATTTTTGTTCTTTTTCTTTGGGAATATAAAGTAAATAGCTTTCCTAATTTCCGTGGTCACCTTCATGGTCATCCCAGCCCTCACACGACTGTGCCAGGATCCACAAATACAACACAGATGTCCATGCCACCTTGCTAATCTCACGAAGCAGCAGTGAGCTTCCTGCAACACAGGAATAATGAGAGTCCTTTCTTTCTTACAGACAAATCTCACAGGAAGATAAAAATTGGGAGACCAATATCCAAGAGCTGCAAAGAAAGGTATCTTATCTTCTTTTTTCAAGGGCTTCTGAATCATGGCTTGTAGGAAAGATGATTATTTTGCTTCTTAGATTTTATTATCATTTTCAGCTGACACAGCTAATTGTAGAGCATTCTGTGGCATGGTGCCGTAGCTGGATGCAGGTGCACCCTGGACTTGGCTCACACCAGCCCACCTGCATCTTTTGTCATTTCTGTGTGCTGGTCCCTTCAAAAATCTCTTTTTTTTTCCTATGACCTCAGATTCATCTAGTGATGGGAAAACATTGCTGTTTTTATTCCTATAGCTTTACCTGAGGTATAATTTATTTTTACGCTAATGAGGAAAATCATTGTCTAAAATGGTAGAATTATTTTGTCAGGAGATGGAAGATTTTTCTATGTGCTGAAGATGCATTCCAAGTGTGCCCCAGAAAGGCCTGTGGCCACCCTTTAGCCAGCCTCTGCTGACCCAGAGAGCTTACAGGGCATGTGTTTTTGAAGTGTACCGTAGGAGATGGTGTTTTAGGGACGGGTGTGAGCTGTGTGTATCCTACCATTGTGGGTTGGACTTTTGGGCAGAGCTTTGCTTCTACCTTCTGCCCATTTTCCTGCTGTGGTAAACTGTCCATGGAGCACAGGACTTCTGAGGAACTCACAGGAAACAGTACCCTCATTGCCTTGTTCCCCCGAGTCACGAAGACTCTGCAGAGACACAGCACTCTCTGCGCTCCAAGTGTGTATCTGCCTCATTACTCGCGAGCCCACAACAAGAGGCAAAAACTGCATTTCACGATCTCTGGATTCCTTTTGTTAGAACGACGGTATTTAAAGAATGCCTTAAGTGTGTTAAAGACATGTAGAGATGGTACTGTCATGTAGATCATGCTAGAGCACCACATCTTGTAACGACCCTTAGGTGTAGCATCACACGGGTGCTACTTACGGGAAGGACATCAGAACTCAGACACAGGGCACACAGGCACCTTGGGAAATACATGTATCTTCAAGACCACGTGTCTGAATCTTATGGTTTCCACAAAGTGTCTGCTAATATCTCACTGCGTGACAGCGTATACTCTCTGGGAATAGTGAAAGTTTCTTTAGTTCTCACAAGATTTTGACGTTCTATCTTTAGAAGGAAATACTTAGAACAATTCAAAGGATGTAGGACTGTGGACATGTTTTGAGAATCTGAAGACTGTCCTGAGAAAATGAGCTCTGTTTCTCTCTCTCACAGCACAGGATAACAGACAGGAGTCTGCTTGTCAAGTGCCTGACGGTACTGGGGTTTGTCATCTCCATGTTCTTTCTCAACTCCTTCGTCCCTGGCATTCATCTTGATCTTGGTGAGTCTACTATTCTGTTAACTGTAACTTTTGCATCTGATGTGGCAGTGTGGATGGGAAGGCTCCCAAGCTTGTTCCCAGATGAATGACTGTATCTTCCACACAGCGTGGCATCACAAGCAGACTTGTGGGTGGAGCTTTTCCTGTGTCTTGGCAGCCGCCCCCAAATGACCATTCAGAGGCTTGATATTAACTGTATATGCTCAGCCAATAGCTCAGCCTTATTACTAACTAGCTCCTACATTTCAAGTTTAACCCATATTCCTTATTGAAGCTCTGCCATGTGGCGGTACCTTTACTAGCAGGGAATGTTCATCTTCTGCTTCCTCAGCATCTGTTGGTGACTCCTGACCCCACCCTTTTTCCTCCCGTGTTAGGCTCTCCCACCTACCTCTATCCTGTTCAGCTATTGACCAGTCAGTTTCTTTATTAAACCAATCAAAGCGATACATATTCACAGTGTCCAGAAGGACGGCTGCGAAGGGGCTGAGGATTGGGAGAGCTCTCCTGAGCTCAGTGTCCTGTCTGGCTACAGATGGTTTCTCCATGCAGTAAGCTTCTTCTCCCAGTCCATCCCTTTGGTCCTCCCCCGTTGTCAGCACATTCTCTCTAGTGGTTAGCCATCGCCCTTCCCCAGCTCTGTGTCAAGGTCAGAAAAATGGCTCTTTCAGGTTGGAACTCTCAGGGCACATCCTCGTCCCAGACACCCCACACTTGCCGTAGACTTCATGTTCTGTCACAGCAATCTTTATGTCAGTACTTGAAATATAACCGAAAAATCTACTAGTAAAACCTACCTCATCTGAAAGTATAGATCAAGGAGAAATAGATGTTTGATGTAGCATCCAGTTTGGCTGGCAACCCGGTTTGGCTTTGAGCCAACAAGTGTTCTTTATCTACACCAGAACTGGTCTTCCTGGAATCTCCCGAAGTCCTGGGGAAAGCAAAAGGCAGTGTTAACGATGGCATGGATCTCAGCTGCGCTTGGTGGGGGCCCATCTAGAAATGGTTACAGTGTGATTGTTTTAATTATACCCAGGCAGGCCACAATTTTACCGTTACAATTTTTCATCACTGAGAAGATGAAGTCACCATGGATAATTAAACAAATACAGTGAACCAGGTAGACATGAACAGAAACCTTCCATTGGAGAGATTTCTGGGGACTCACAGATAAGTTAGCTTTATTTGTGCTTGAAAAGAGTATATAAGCATTTGAAAAACTAACCACACAAAGGAGCTTACACGCTTATACACACACACACACACACACACACACACACACACACACACACTTTTTTTTTATTTTTTTGCTAACATTTGCCACATCTTTTTTTTGTTGTTGTTTTGGTTCTTTGAGACAGGGTTTCTCTGTGTAGTCCTGACCATCCTGGAACTTGCTCTATAGAACAGGTAGGCATCAGATTCGGGGATCTGCCTGCCTCTAACTCCTGAGTGCTGGGATTAAAGGTGTGCACCACCATGGCCCTTAAAGACAGATCATTATATAAACTTTTAAAAAGTCTTGGTTACTGTTGGGGAAGATCAGCCTTTTTTTTTTTGAGATTGTATTTTATTTTAAAGGAGAAATAGCTTTTATTTGTGAAAACATACACTATATCAATTGATTTAAAAATAATGTATGTTTATGGACTAGAAATGCCTATTTTCATTTGAGATGATAGATCAACAATTTTTGTTTCAAAATAGAAGTTGTTTTCTTTGTTTGTTAATTCTTTGTTTTCAATATATCCAGACCACAATTTCTCCTTCCTCTACTCCTCCCAGTTTCCCCCTCCACCTCCCTTCTCTCCCAGGTCCTCCCACTTCAGAAAAGAGCAGGCATTCCAGGGACATCAACAGAACAGGGCATAACAAGTTATAATAAGACTAGGCCCAAACTTAGTCTCATATCAAGATTGGGCAAGGCAACCCAACGTGGGAAAAGAGTCCCAAGAGCAAAAGAGTCAGAGACAGCCACACTCCCACTGTTAAGGGTTCCACAAAAACATTAAGCTAGCATCAGTAATATGTATGAAGAGGATCTAGCACACACCCATGCGGGCTCCGTGATTGCTGCTTCAGTCTCTGTGAGCTCCTATAAACCCTACATAGCTGATTTCTGTGGACTGTGCTCTCCTGGTGTCCTCGACCCCTCTGGCTCCTGAAATTCTTTCTTCCCATCTTCTGCTGGGTTCCCTGCACTCGAAGGGACTCGATGGAGATCTCTGATTTAGACTCTGCAAATGTCTGGCTGTGGGCCTCTGTACTTGCTTGCATTTTAATTTAATACAACATTTTCCTCTTCCCTTTTCTTCACATAAACCCTTCTGTATGCTCCTCCACATGTTTCTCCAAGTTCATGGCCTCTCTTCTTCATCAGTAGTTTTTGCACATATATATGTATATGTGCACAATTTCTCGAAAATGCAATACACACACACATATATTCCCAAATATAACTTTAACTTGTTGAGTCAATATGTTACTCATATGTAGGTTTTCAAGGCTGAATGTTTGGCACTGGACAACCAATGCGCCTTTCGCTGGAGTAGGCCACATTGCCTGATCTCAGTTTTACCCAGTGGCCTGCAGATCGTGTAGGGCTGAGGCCTCGGAAGCTAAGCCTTTTTACAAAGACATCTCATTTCTTTGTGCCGCTGTTGCACCTGTTACTGCGAAGTAGAATTTCTGTTCTACTTTTAATGCTAGTGTTGTTTTTCTTCCCCTTTAGTTTGTGAACAGATATCTTATCAGGGATCTGAGGATACACATTGCCTTTATTTGCTTCTTAATCCTGAAAGGTTAGGTAGACTAGCAAAGAAAGTCTGATTAGCATTTTAAGACAGAATATTTAAATGGGGATATCTTCATTGTATGTAGTACTAGTTTTCGGAAGAACGTTTTCTTGAAAATGCATAATGTACTTTGAACACAGCTCACCATTCCAGAACTGTCTCCTTTCCCCCTCCCCTCCTATTCGTCCCCTTGTCCCCTGCAGTGTCCCTTCCATGTTCATGTCACATATATAATGATCAGATATAGAATCTAAGGACCACGAATTACAGAGACATGTATTTATCTCTCTGAGACTGACTTAACTCTCTTAATGTAGTGGCAATAAGTTGCATCCATTTTTCTGAAAATGACTTTCATTCTTTTGTGTGTGTTCCACATATTCTCTTCCCTTCTCCCCCACTGTTGGATACCGACCTGGTCCCACGGCTTAGCTGTTGTGAACCGACATTACTGTTGTGTAACAGACATTGGTACACAAGTGTCTCTGTGGTCGGTGGACTTTGACTCCCTGGAGCAAGTACGTAGGAGTGGCATAGCCGGCGCGTGTACTTGATCTAGTTTTTAGTTGTTTTTCTTCTTTGGAGAATCAGCCATGCTGGTTTCCATAGTGCCTGTACTAACTGATAGTGCATCAAGGTTTTGTTCAAACCCTCACTGGTATTTGCCATCATGTGCTCGCTCTCTTTCTTTCTGTTTTGTTTTTCGAGACAGGGTTTTCCTGCGTAGCTCTGGATGTCCTGGAACTCACTTTGTAGACCAGGCTGGCCTCTAACTCACAGAGCTCCATCTGCCTCCACCTCCTGAGTGCTGGGTTTAAAGGCATGCGCTACCACCCGCCTGGACTATCGTGTGCTCTGAATGACTATCATTTTGACAGGGTGAGGTGGAGTCATATTATAGATTTAATATGAATTTTCCTGATGTCGAGGGATGTTAAACATTTTTTCATTTGTCCATGGCTACTTGTATTTCATATTTTGTCAGTTCATTATATTAGTCTATTTATTGATTGATTTACTAATTTATTCCTATTTAATTTTCAGAGCTTTGTATATTCCACATGTTAACTGTCTTTCAGGTACATAGTGAGCAAAGATGTTATCCTATTCTGCAATGTAGGAGCAGAAACTCTGAGCCTGTAAGAGGGGAAAACAGGGAGAACAGGTCGGGATTAGCACCTCTGCTTCCTAAGGATTTATTTTTGTTATTTTTATTATGTGTATGTGTGAGTATTTTCATGGGAGTGCAGGTACCCACAAAAGCAAGTGACTGGAATCACAGGGATTGTAAACTCTCTGATGTGGGTGCCAGAAATCAACTCAGGTCCTCTACAGTAGCTCCTGTGGGAGGGGCTGACCCACATCTAGCATCCCCATGAAAATGTACAAACCTTTTCTCAATTGCGGTTCCCTCTTCCAAACTGACTCCAGCTTGTGTCAGGTTGACATACAAATGAGTCGGCACACTGTGTGTTGTGTAAACCAAAAGTCAAATAACATAGAATAGCATCACATAGCATCATGGTTATCGCGTAATGATACAAAGTTATGTCATAGCACGTGAAATGTATCGTGTCACAAAACATGAAAACATCATATATAGAGCATCCATCATGTAATACGATGTAATGCCCTGTGACATAAGGCACATGGTCTCACGCAGTGCACAAGGACGTTGTGAGACGCCAACCATGTAACACGTGTGGCACCATCTGACACATTTCTTCTCTGAAGAACCGGAACCTAAGCATGGCATAGACTCAGCATTCTCATTTCTTAAAATTATTACAGAACAAATGCAGATTTTTCTTGTGAAATTATATTTCTTGACCTACCAACAAAATTACCAACAAAATCAGAGTATCATCCCATAAGCCCCGGGCTCTCCCTGGTGGCTGTTTCCTCTCCCATCAACAATTGCTCCGTTTCCATCCTTAGCAAGCCATCTGTTTTGAGAATGTCACATATGTGGCATCAGGTCGGATGAATGCCCGACCTGAGATGAATGCCCCCTGCGCTGACACTACATGGCTGGCATAGCCTCCCGTGCTGCGGACTGTGTCAAAGGCTGGCTCCTGTGTTGCTGAGCAGGGGTGAGGAGGCGCAGGTCTGTGTGTTCATTCATTTACTGAGGGTCAGCCCACTTTTAGCAACAGTGAGCAGAGCTGGTCCAAACGGCAACCAGCTTCAGGATTTGTGTGAATTTAAATGTTCATTCTTGGCTATTTATCTAGAGGGGAGAGCATTAGTCTTATGCGTTTGTACGTTTGACTGTAAAAGAAATTGCCGGAGCTTTCCAAAGAGGCTGTTTCTTTTGCCTTCCCGCAGCCTGGATGCAGCCTCAGAAGCACCAGGTAGGATGGATTCCTCCCTTAGGGCTAGGCTGACGTGCACGAGGTGTCTCTTAGTGACTTTCTGTCTCAGCACAGTTTATTTGTTGTCTTTGAGGGAGTATTTTTAGTGACAGGCAATCTATTTGATTTGTCGTAAGCATCTATGGGCTGGCTGCCAGCAGAGGTCAGGTGAGGACAGGCTTTGAGAGGTGCACCTGCTAGAAGCCAGTTCACATGGGCAAACCAGCTTGTCCCTCAGTTGCCATGCATTTTCTCAGTTTATAGAATCTGCTCTAGCCACACACAGAGAAAAGGCTGGTGTGAGCTTCAGAGTCCCCGGAGAAGAGTCTGGTTGGGGCAGGCAGTGTTGCTTCCCGAACACTGGGAATGCCAGCCAAGAGGACAGGGCCACATAACACATAGCTGTAATGGCCGAGGGCATACCTTTTAGAGGAAGGGGGTTGTTCTAACTGAACATTCTCCAAACCTCTTAATACATTCGTTAGTCTCTCAAGTGTCTGGTTGGTACAGACATTTCTTGGTATCTTTGAGAGATGATTTCAACACTCCCCAGGGATCCAAAAACCTTTGGAGGCTCAAGTCCCTTAATTAAAATGGTGTGTGCTTACATATAGCCTAAGAACCTCCTTCTCTTGGCTTTAACTCACCTCTAGATGACTTCTGCTCTTCCTCCTCTTCTTCCTCCTCCTCATTCTCCTGCTGTAGTATTTGAGATTGGATTCAGGTCCTCACAGATGCTAGGCAAGTTCCCTACGATATTCTCTGCCACTCCATTTAAAATTATTTTGAGCCAGGTCCTCGGCAAGTTACTCGGATTGGCCTTGAACTCACTGAAGTCTACACTGGCTTTGAAGGTTTCCTTCTCCCAGTTCAGCCTCCCAAGCATCTGGGAGCTCAGAGCCTACTGCCAGGCTTGGCTGATAGTGCCCCTCCCTCTTCAAGTACGGAAGTTTTCAGTTTTGAAGAGGCTGCTTTACCTCTTTGAAGACTGTGATTTCGGTGTTACATCTAGCCGACTATTGCCTACTCCCAGGTCGTGAGGATGTACGCCTGTCTAAACTTTTAAACTTTTAGTTTAAACTTTTAGTTCTTCAGTTTTGGTCGACAACCCGTTGCCTTTATTTATTGCAAGAAATACTTTCTTCATAAGAAGTATTGTGGTTACGAGCAGAGTCTCTATGCAAGAGAGCTTCATTCATATTTTTATTTCTTCTTGGAGCAGTATCAGTGGTTTGTACGTTTCAGGAGTTTGGTCATTTCATGTGAGTTAACAGAACTCAAGTTTTAGTTATTTTCTAAGTAGGTTAATCTGGATTTCATGTGGGTCGGCATGAAGTTCATGGTTATCTGAGTAGGCTAATCTGCATTTCAAGGCCAGTTGATGCATTGGTCACATTTCTCATCACGGTGACAGAATATCTGACAAAAATCAATGTAATAGATGAATGGTTCATTCTGAGTCACACTAGAAGGTTACAGTCCTCATGCTTGGGAGGAGCATGACACATGTTGACACTCTCCATGGTGGTGGGGAACCTTATAGCATGACTTGTTCATATCTCAGCAGACGAGGAAAGAGACAACTTGGTCTAGAAGTAGAGTCTCCCCACAACCTTAAAGGCCCATGCTAGGCTCCATACTAAATGGCTCTACCACCTCCCCAAACAGACCCACCAACTTGGGGTCAACTGTTCGACATGTGAGCCTGTGGGGGACATTTTGCATTCAAACTGTAATAATTTAGCTAAATATTTGTCAATTCTATGAATCTTTTCAGAGTCAGTTTTGATTTCATTGATTGTCTCCATTGATGTGTGTGTTTTCTGTTTTATTTGTTTTCAATATATACTTTACCATTTTCTTCCTTATGCTTATTTTGGATTTATAGTGCTCCTTAACACCAAAGTTTAAAAGATTGGAGCAGCCTGTCTTATGTGATTATTGCCTTACCCGTTCTCAACAATGCTGTTCTGCTGTGTTTCCATTTACACTATTTCAAGGAATTTTAGATTTTACTTTTAAGTTTCTAAAAAAGTCCTATTAAAGAATTTATGCACTATCATGCTTCATTTTCACACATTTGTGTATTTCCCAAACTTTCTGCCACCATTGACTGCTGAATTTAACTTCAGTGTAGAATCCAGTTTATCGTGATCTCAATACTCCTAAGTTTATTGGTATTTGTTTATGTTATAATACATTTTAGAGAATTTTCCATATGGGCATGAGATGTTTCACACTTGATTTGTATAGAGAAGTGTACAGACACCCATTTTGTTGATGTTTCTCCTTTTCTGATTCAAGGTATCTTTGTCTTTGCTGATCTGTTGGCATTTTGTCCATGACTGAGATAAGAGCATTGAAGTCTCCAAATATTATTGAGTTGTCTATCCAATTACTTCCTCTTCTGCTTTATGTACTTAAAAACTTTGTTGTTAGAGGAATCTATGGACTCGTAATGCTTTCTTGGTGGATTTTCTCCTTTGCCATTATATAACACATTTTTCGGCATCAGTTTCTTTCATCTTGAAATCTTCGTTGCCTGACATCAGCACAGTCAATCCAGTATTTACTTACTTACTCTTACTAATCTATATTTAATTTTACACCTCTGTCACTTAGCTGCATTTCTAGTCCTTGGGATTTAGAGAGAGGTACTAAAGGAATCAGTCTGGCCTCAGACTCACTGTGAAGTCCAGGCTGGTTTTGAATTCATGGCCCCCCTACCTCAGCATCCTAACTGCTAAGATTACAAGTGTGTGCCATTACATATGGCTTATGGCTTTATTTTGTGTGCCTTTTCCCTTCATTTTCTTTCTCATTTACCTGTGTACAGCATGTGTTTGAGTCATTCATGTGCTAGTATCTGCCTTTTGCTTAGAGTGGTTAATATTTTTATATTAAATATAATTACCGAGATGACAGAAATTAATCTGTACTTCACTATTTACTTTGTGAGGAGTGTCTGCCAACACCATGGCCAGCAGTGTGTCAGTCCACATGAGGCAAGAAGGAAATATGGTTCAACACGATTCAGTAGCCAGTGTTGGTTCAAACTTCCAGAGTCTGACGCCAGGTAGTTTATTTCAGACATGCTTAGGCACAACACAATGTGGAAACCAGCTTCCTGGTGATAATGAACTCAATTCTCTGTGTGCAACAAAGCTTAAGGCATGATTACATAGAAATTTGTAAAGTATAAGTGACATTTTCCATAAAGATAAGTTCTACAACTTAACTAAGGAAGTAGGCTCAAGGTAAGCAGCCCATGATAAGGATCTGGGAGAGGACAGCGCAGTAGACTGACTGAGATAAATGTAAGAGTCTGGGGAAGTCAGATGTGGCCTGGTCATACAGATAGCACAAAGGTTACCAGGCTGTTGACCACATCTATTCCCAGCCTTCTGGTTGGAAAACATGTTATGTGAACCCCTCTTTTTGTATGATTTTTAAAATTTTAATTAATTTATTTTACAGCCCAACCATGTTTCCCTTCCCTTCTCTCCTTCAAGTCCCTCTCCCTCCCCTCTGCCTCTCCTCAATTTATTCCCCTTCTGTTTCTATTTAGAAAGCATCAGGCCTCCCATGGGAATCAACTTAGCATGGCATATTAAATTACCGTAAGACTAAGCACCTCCCCTTATATTTAGGGTGGGCAAGGCAACCCAGTATGAGGAATAGGTTCCCAAGAGCCAGCCAAAGTGTTAGGGACAGCCCCTGCTCCCATTGTTAGGAGTTCACAAGTAGACCAAGCTACCCAACTGTCGTGTATAACACAATTGGTATATGTAGAGGGCCTAGGTCTGTCTCATACAGAAACCCTGGTTGTTGGTTCAGACTGTTAGTTCCTATGAGCCAGGTAAGCTGTTTCTGTGAGTTTTCTTGATTCCTCTGGCTCCTATAAAGCTTCCTCTCTCTCTTCAGCAGGACTCCTCAAGCTCAGCTTAATGTTTGGCTATGGATCTCTGTATCTGTTTCCATCAGTTATTGAATAAAGGCTCTTTGGTGGTAGTTTGGGTAGTCACCAATCTGATCACTGGAGATGGCCAATTCAGGCTATGCATGCACTACTGCTAGGCGTCTTAGCTGGGGTCATCCTTGTAGGTTTGTGAGGGTTTCCCTTGGATCAGGGTCCTACCTGATCCTGTAAAGCACTCCTTTTCCAGTCATCCCTTTCAGCATTCTCCTCCTCCATGCACTCCCCAGGCTGGTCCCTCAAGTTCCCATGCCCACCTGCCCCCAGTCCAGCCGGGAGACCGTTTCTATTTCCCTTTCCGAGGGAGATTCATGCCTCCCCTGCTTGGGCCCTCCTTACTACCTGTTCTCTTTTGGTCGGTAGATTGTAGCCTGGTTGTCCTTTGCTTTACAGCTAATACCCACTTAGGAGTGAGTACACACCATGTTTGTCTTCCTGGGTCTGGGCTACCTGACTTCTAGGTCCACATCTCTTCCTCTGAAGAGACGACACTGCATGTTTAACATTCCTGGTTTCCTCGGTGCTTTCCTGGGAGCACAAGAACCTTGGGTCTCCTGCAAATAATCTGTGTATCTTACATTGTTTTGTTTTTTTTATTCTTTCATTTCTTACATGTCACTCTATTTTATGAGTTATTTTATTAATCGCGGTCATAGTTATTGCAAGAAACAAAGTCTAGTTGAGATCAATATCAATTTAATTTGATTGTATAAAAAAAGTTTCCTCTTTATAGGTTTCTCATCTCTTTGTTGTTTGTGCTATTATGGTTACAAAATTTTTAATCCTTAGATTTTTTTGTTCACTGTTTTACAATTATTGCTTTATGATGTCATACTTTAAATAACATGAAAGGGACAAAGATTATATCTATATTGTTTTGTTTATGTACATAAATTCCTCCATAAGTGCTATTTCTTCACATGGTTGGAGTAACTTTGAAAAGTGTTTTTCATTTAAGTCTCAAAGATTTCTTCTTGTATTCCTTAGATGAAAGGTATCTGTGAGCTTTCCTAGTTTTTGTTTACATAGGAATTCTATATTGTCTTCCATTTTGAATGACAGTACGGCTGTGTATGGAATTCTTGGTTGATGGTCTTCTTTTTCAGTACTTTGACTGTGTGATCTTAGGGCCTTCCAGCTTCAGTACTGTGTGATTGCTAATTGTGTTGAGTACGTGGTCAGTTACTTCCCTCAGTGACTGAAAACTTTCTCTTTGTGTCTGTCTTGTGTCTGAGCAGTTTTCCTATGATGTGACTGAGTGTGGTTCTCTCGGAATACATCCTTTTTAAACTTAATTGAGTTTTTTGGACGTTGAGATTAATTTTTTCCCCATTATATTTTCAATTGTTCATTCTGTCCTTCTCCTTCTGCCTTTCCTTTTAGAATTCTTATGATCCATATGTTGGTCTGCTTGATGGTGTCCCACAAGCCCCTTATGTTAATAATTTCTCCTTACTAAGATCAGAACTCTTTGTTCTTATCAATGTCCAGCTTATTCTTTGTATTATTAAAAGCTTTAAAAAACTAACTTCCAGATTTCAAACACCTTGACCATAATTTCATTTCTCTTAAGGAGGAATTGATTATTTTCAGTGTTCTTACTTGATATTCACATTGACATCCTTCTGTAGCTGAATTCCGATGCATTTATAATTATAGAAATTACTTCTGCCATGGTCATTAAAGACTTTTTGTTGCTTACAATATATTTTGATCACATTCTTTCCCCCCTAATTCTTCCCAGATCCTCCCCACCTCCCTACTCTTTAACTTCATGTTCTCCCCCTCAACCCCCCAAAACAAAATCAAAACAAACAAACAAAACAGACAAAAAACCCAATAAGACAAAAGTATAAAAACAAACAAATTGTACATAAAAATACGTGGAATTTAATTTTTCATTGGCCATCTACTGGGCATGAAGCTTGATTGGAAAGTGGTGGATATGCCCAGTGAGACTCCATTTGAGAAAACGGATTTTCCATTTCCTGGCAGGTATCAATTGCAAATAGCTTGTTGGTTAGGAATAAGACTTTTGTTCACTTTCCAAATAAAGAATTCATTTTTGGGGAAGCTGCTTCTGTTCATTGCTTATTGGTGATTTGTCCATTTCTCCTTGGAGACTGTTGAGATCTCTAAGAACCTGGGGATGTTTGGCTGGCAGAGTAACTTCAATGATGGACTGAGCTGTCTTGTTGGCCATCACAGACACTGTGAGATGTCTTCAGGGATCTGACTGAGCTGTCTTGTTGACCATCATAGACACTGTGAGATGTGAAGTTAGGAGGACTAGCTCCCCTCCCCTGGTTTATTCAGACCTTTGGCAAGAACCCAAAGGTATGTTTTTGCAGGCTTGGCTGTGTTTCAGCTACAGTTCTCCAAGTATTTACTCCCTGGTCTCCTCTTCTTTTTGGTTCTACTATGTTTTGAACAATGCTCCCAGTTTCCTGTGTTGTACACACACGGGTTGGTGATTTGGGAGTGGAGCAAATATTCTAATTGGCCCATCCACCTTTCATTGTTCATTTCCAATATTGGTATCACATAAGTTTGTACAAACACCGAGGGAGCTGACTTTTTGAAAGTGATTTGAATAGACAGCAAACAGCTTTTCAGCCATAAACTTTTTAAAGAAAAGTCCATTTAAATGAAGATGTCTGTGAGTTATCAGTAGAATAGTAAGGTATGTTTTAAGACAATTATTAAAACTCTCAAGTCAAATGATTAATATTTATTAATACTATTTTTTCTCTGACAATTAACCTTGACAATCTAAGTTATATCAAACGTATTAATGTTGTTTTCTATGTAAATTGTATCTCCCCTTAGCATTTGTAAGGCAGGCAATTCTCCTATTTGTTTTAGAAAGCCAAATGAAGGCAGTCATATCTCAGTCTTATTAGAAATAGTAGGACTGGAGACTTTTCCCTAGTCTGAAATTCTCTGTTTTGGAGTCATCGTGTTAGAAGCAGTAAGGTCTGCCTTGTGGGATATTTGTACACGGTGTGAAGGTGCATTGCTGTGATTGTTGTAATAAAAAGCTGAAGAGCCAATTGATAGGCAGGAGGTATAAGTGGGATTTCCAGGGAGAGAAAGGAAGAAGAGGAGGAATTGAGGGAACAGGAAAAGCCAGGAGACAGAGAGGAAACAGGAGGTGCAAGATGGAAGAGAGGTAACACAATGCACTAGAACGTAGATTAATTTAAGTTGTAAGAGTTAGTTAGGAACAAGCCTAAGCTAAGTACCATGCATTTATAATAAAAAGAAGTCTCTGTGTCATTATTTGGGAGCAGGCTGGCAGGACATAAAAAAACTCGTTGCAGATCTGTCAGCTGTTCCGTTTGTTGTGGTCATGTTTCAAATTCTTGACATTTGTAACTTTTGCAAGAATTTTGAAAAATCTTGTGAGAGTTAATCATTCCAGATGCTTTTCAGATGCTTGCTTGTGGAAACTGTGCTCTTGCCAGCGAATGACATAGCTCATTGTAACAAAACTCAACAACATGATTAAACTAGTTTTTCTCTGACTATTTGCACAATATTACTTAAATGCTGTGCATTCCATTTTTTCCCCTGAGGCCAGATGCTTTGGGATAGAATATGTTATGTTGGGTAAAACACTCTCCCTACCATCTCAAGAGATCTAACACAATAAAGAGTTTTTCCTTACTTGTACTGTTTAGTGCTGATAGATCAGGTCCTTTTGGAGAGGGAACCAACACTTTTTAAACTCCATCATGTCACACACAGTTTCTATGTCACCTTGGCTGGGAAGAAATGGTAGATAGGCTGAAAGCTACCTCCGGTGCTGGTTAGGAATGTGAATCTTGTTCATTCACAGCTCAGGGACTAGGTTGTACCTTCATCTAACTCCACAGGAGTGAGACAGTTTCCAGTAGGGAGAACAGTAGGGGTGGGGAGCTATGATGATATTCTGATTTGAATAATACAGCTAATTTCTTATATTGAGCACACACAGGTCAGTGATTTGAGAGTAGAGCAAAGAATTTAATGACCCATCCACCTTTCATTTTTTATTTCCAATAGCTTGTATCACATAGGTTTGCACAAACATGTAACGAGTCTTTCTCTGTTCTGCCAGTCAGCTCCCAAATAATGACATGGATATTTCTTATTAATTAGAAAAACTGAGCCTATATCCTAGACTTATTCCTAACTAGTTCTTAAAAATTAAATTAATCTGTTCCTCTTGATCTACATTTTGCCTCACAGCTTTTTACCTTCCTTTCATTCCGACTCCCTCCAAGTCTCGTTGTCCTCTCCCTTGCCTGCCTAGATTCATCCTAGGATTCTTTCCTTTTTCTGGAAGTCCTGGTTACTTTTCCTATCTATCTATTGGCCATTCAGCTTTTTATTACACTAATCACAGCAATGTATCTTCACATGGTGCGCAAATATCCCACAGCACAAACACTGAGACAGCTGACCTTCTGAAAGTGATTTTGACAACATGCAGTTTCTCAGCCACAGCTTTTTAAAGAAAAGTTCACTTAAACAAAGATATCTCTAAGGTATCAGTAAAATAGTAAGGTATGTCTTAAGGCAGTTATTAAAACTTTCAAATCAAGTGGTGACTACTTATTAATACAAATTTCTTGTTGGCAAATGAGCGATTGCACAAATCATGCTCTGAACTATTTCCAGTGGCCTTATGTGATAAAACTTGTGAGTTGCTGTACCACAGTGCTCAGCCATCAGGAGTGGTTAGAACCTGCCCAGATGTCGGTGAACATGAAAAGTCAATGAAAAAAAATGTGTCTTCTTTGACCTTCAGGGAACCTGAGGAGAAAAGGGACAGTCTTAATGCTTCTATAATCTCTAAAAGCAGCTGGGTACATTTCTCAGGTCTAGTCTGCTTTGTTGCCCTATTTCAAGGCTCTGTTCCTATTGAGTGAGGTCACTGTAGTCATTCTGTGAATATTTGTGTCATATTCATTTGTAATATCCAAACACTAGAAACCATTGGGATGTCCTTAATTGGCAAATGGGTCGTATATCATGGCATAGCCAGATAATGGCATATCAGTGACTGCTGAAAAACTTTGAAATTTGACTCACATAACAAAAGGGAAGAAGCTTAAAGTAATTGTGCTAAATGCTGCTTTTCTGACAAGGTTGTCTGTCCACTGAGAAGTAATCAGGAAATATATGTGCCATTAGATCAATGTGCCTGTGAGGGCCAGAGCATATCTTAAAGTTAGGACATTAGGTAGGGTTGTGGGTTTGATTTGTAGCATTGAGAGAAGGGAGAAAGCGAGAGAGGAGAATACAAATCTACATTTAGAGAGAATACAGAGGATGTAAACTGATCTATAGAGATAAGAGAAGGATGTTTTATTGGGAGTGTATTGTTCAGTGATAGAAGGATCTGGAGGGGACAGAGCATGGATGGGTACGAGTTCTGGGATGAGGAATATGCCCATTATCTTGATTGTGGTATTGCATCATGAAATATACATAAGCTAAAATAGAAATTATACTTTTAAATGTACACAGTTTGCAGTACAGCAGTTGTTTTCAACGAAAAAAAAAACCATTCAGAAGACAAAACATCAACTGATGTGTTAGCAATGGATCTATTACAGGATGGATTCTGCTTGTTTTACAGGATGGATTGCTATGCTGGGGGCCATCTGGTTGCTAATTTTAGTGGACACTCATGACTTTGAGATAATTCTACACAGAGTGGAATGGGCAACTCTTCTCTTCTTTGCAGCACTCTTTGTTCTGATGGAGGTAAGACCTTGTACAGATGGAGGTTAGAGATTGTACTGATGGAGGTTAGACTTTGTACTGATGATGGAGGTTAGACTTTGTACTGATGATGGAGGTTAGACTTTGTAC
>PVIU01017133.1:0-42792 GCA_004026605.1 Ondatra zibethicus
TCTACCCCTCCTCCCTCCCCCTGCTTCCTTAAAAGAGGGCATGGTGCCCTGCCCTGTGGGAAGTCCAAGGCCCTCCCCACTCCATCCCGGCCTAGGAAGGTTTGCATCCAAATAGACTAGGTTCCCAAAAAGATAATACATGCAGAAGCGATAGGTCCTAGTGTCATTGTTGATGGCTTTTCAGTCTGCCCCCATTGGCAGCCACATTCAGAGAGTCCGGTTTGATCATATGCTCATTCAGTCCCAGTCCACCTAGATTTGGCAGGCACACTGTCTCAGTGGGTGGACCAGCCCCTCACGGTCCCAACTTCCTTGCTCATCTTCTCCCACTTTCTGCTCTTCGAACTGCCAGAGGCATTACCATCCCTGACTTCAAACTCTATTACAGAGCTACAGTAATGAAAACAGCTTGGTATTGGCATAAAAACAGACATTGACCAATGGAATCGAATCGAAGACCCAGTTATTAATCCACAAACCTATGAACACCTCATATTTGACAAAGAGGCTAAAATTATACAATCGAAGAATGAAAGCATTTTTAACAAATGGTGCTGGCATAACTGGATGTCAACCTGTAGAATGAAATTAGACCCTTATCTATCACCATGCACAAAACTCAAGTCCAAATGGATTAAAGACCTCAATATAAACCCGACCACACTGAACCTGATAGAAGAGAAAGTGGGAAGTAGCCTGCAATACATGGGCACCAGAGATCACTTCTTGTGTAAAACTCCAATGGCACAGACAATAAGAGCAACAATGAACAAATGGGACCTCCTGAAACTGAGAAGCTTCTGTAAAGCAAAAGACACAGTCATTAAGACAAAAAGGCATCCTACTGAATGGGAGAAGATCTTCACTGACCCCACATCAGACAAAGGTCTGATCTCCAAAATATACAAAGAACTCAAGAAACTAGACATTAAAATTATAAATACCCCAATTAAAAAATGGGGTAATGATCTGAACAGAAAATTCTCAACAGAAGAAGTTCGAATGGCCAAAAGATACTTAAGGTCATGTTCAACTTCCTTAGCCATCAGGGAAATGCAAATCAAAACAACGTTGAGATACCATCTTACACCTGTCAGAATGGCTAAAATCAAAAACACCAACGATTGTCTATGCTGGAGAGGTTGTGGAGTAAGGGGAACTCTCATCCATTGCTGGTGTGAATGCAAACTTGTGCAACCTCTTTGGAAATCAGTGTGGCAGTTTCTCAGGAAATTGGGAATCAACCTACCTCAGGATCCAGCAATACCACTCTTGGGAATATACCCAAGAGAAGTCCAATCAAACTACAAAAGCATTTGTGCAACTATGTTCATAGCAGCATTATTTGTAATAGCCAGAACCTGGAAACAACCTAGGTGCCCCTCAATGGAAGAATGGATCAAGAAAGTGTGGAATATATACACATTAGAATATTACTCAGCGGTAAAAAATGACATCTTGAATTTTGCATGCAAATGGATGGAAATAGAAAATGCTATCCTGAGTGAGGTAACCCAAACCCAAAAAGACGATTATGGTATGTACTCACTCATTAGTGGACCCTAGCCATAAAACAAAGGACACTAAGCATATAGCTCACAAGCCCAGAGAAGCCAAATAGCAAGGTGAACCCAAAGAAAAACATATATAGATCCTCCTGGAAATTGGAAGCAAACAAGATCGCCAGGCAAAAGTTGGAGGCACGGGGGTGGGGACAGAGGTGGGTATAGGGGGTCTGGGGGAAGGGGAGAGGGGGAAAGAGAAGGGAGAAAGGAAGGACTGGGGAGAGCTTGGGGGAGTGGGAGGGTGGAGATGGAGGAAAGGTGGATATCAGAGAAGGGAATAAGATATCTACATTAAGGGAGTCATTTTAGGACTGGCAAGATACTTGGCTCTAGAGGGGATCCCAGGTGTCCACGGGGATGTCCCCAGCTAGGTACTTGGGCAACAGAAGAGAGGGTGCCAGAACTAGCCTTGTCCCATAGTCACATTGATGAATATCTTGATCACCACCATAGAAATTTCGTCCAATGGATGGAGATAGAGACAGAGACCCACCAGAGCAATGGACTGAGCTCCCAAGGTCCAGTCGTAGAAAAATAATTTTATCTTAGTGTGGTGACACATGCTTATAATCCCAGCACTCAGTAGATGCAGGCAAGGGGACCAGGGATTCAGGCCAATCTTAGTACATAGTGAGTCCAAAGCTAGCTGGGTTATATGAAACTTTACCTCAAAAAACAAAAGAAAGTCAAGTGTGGTGGTACAAACTTTTAACATTAGCACTCAGGAGGCAGAAGCAAGCAGACAGCTGTTGCAAGGAGAGGGTCCCTTGTTTGTCCCGTTCTGTTTTTCCTACCTACCTAAGTACTGCCCTATCAGGCCCAAAGCAGTTTATTTATTAACCAATAAAAGCAACACATGAACAGAAGACCCTCCTATACCAGATAGCTATGTGTTCAAGGCCAGCCTGAGCTACAGAGTTCCAGGTCATCCAGGGCTACACAGTGAAAGCCTGTCTCAAACAAACAAAAGTTATTTTCTCTAACTATCTCATTCAGTCTCCCTGTTTCTCTGCTGTAGCTGTCATTCCCTAAAGATAAAGAAATGGTCACATAATGAGAATCCCTTGTCCAAGATCATTCAGCTAGACCCAGGAAAGAGAAGGACTCAGGTCTAGCATACTACAAAGCCCAAATTGTCCCCTATCCCTGGATATGAACTGAACACTAATATTTTTCTTTACTTTTATTTATGGGTATGGGTGTTTTGCCTGTGTTTGTGCACCATTTGTGTGCAGTGCATTCAGAGGCCGAAGGTGGCCTTGAATTCTCTGGGACTAGAGTTTAAGAGGCTGTTGTGAACTGCCGTGTGGGTGCTAGGATTCAAGCCTGGATCCTCTGGATGAGCAGCCAGTGCTCTTTAGCTCTTTACCACTGAGCCACCTAAGCAACCCAGGGAAGCGCACTACTAAAGGTATCTCCTAATTTTACTAACACAGCTTTTCCAAAATCTTGCTTAGGGAAAGGTGTCCCAGCTGGCAGACAGAAATATTCTCATTAATGAAAGTTATGTCCCTCTACTATAAATTAATAAATATGGTTATCAAGAGTCAGTCTTGAGAGCACAAATACCTCTGGTCATTGACAGAGTTTCAGGACTATAATACATTCATTCCTAAGTGTTTCCTTACAACCTCCTTACTATGTCCAGGCCACTAGAACTGCAACAGAGAAAAAAGATGGATAAAGAGTTCACAACCTAATGTGGAGAGAAACATGAAATATAGAAGATAATTTTTCATAATGTCACATTTTGAAGAAAATAAAGCAGTGATATGAATTGTAACCAATGGAATTAAAGATTGTCTCTGGCATGTGCTGTGTTGTACCTCTGTAATCCAGCACTTAGGGAGGCAGAGGCAAGAGGATCAGGAGTTCAAATTCTTCCTCAGCTACACAGGGAGTTCAAAGCCAGCCTGTGCTACATGAGACCCTGTCTCACCTCCTCGTCTCTCCAAAAAGTCTCTGTAAAGAGGTGTCATCCAAATTAAGACAAAGAAACCAATTAAAACACTCTGGAAAAGGCTGCATAAAGCAAAGAATTGCCAGCACAAAGGCAGAGAGAAGAAAACCAGGATGCCTGGAAACTGAAAGGTGGTAACAGGTGAAAGGAGAGCATAGGATGAAACTGAGTGCTGGGTAAGACCTTGCAAGCATGGAAGAGATTTGATTTTATTCAAGTAGAAATGGAAGTCACAGCTAGGCGGTGTTGGTGCACGCCTTTAAATCCCAGCACCTGGGAGGCAAAGGCAGGCTGATCTCTGTGAATTTGAGGCCAGTTTGGTCTACAGAGTTCCAAGACAGTCATAGCTACACAGAGAAACCCTGTCTTGAAAAAAATGAAAGAAAAAATAAAAAAGGAAATGGAAGCCCCTAGAGGGTTTCAAGCATAGAGAGAACAGTATGATCAAACTCCAATCCATTTTGATCTATCAAGACACTGCAACTCCACATCTATGTGATGCCATCTTGTGATCATTAACATCAACACAGAGAAACATCTGGAGCTATATAGTAATACTGGTACCATCATTTCACTTATGCTATAATCTCTACTTTTTAGACTTACCCATACTTTTGCCAATTACCACTTATATGGAATATTGCTCACTATAACTTGAATCATTTTAAGATTTTATTACATAATTATTTATTTAAGGGAGGTGGCTTGTTTATGCATGTGGAGTTCAGAGGACAACTTACAGAAGTCAGTGTTCACTTTTCACCATGTGTGTTCTGGAGATGAACTCAGGTCATCAGGCTTGGCAGCAAGAACCTTTATCCACTGAGCGATCTCCCAGGCCCTAATCTGAATTCTTAAGAAATGTTAGGGAAAGATGGGCGGTGGTGGTACACGTCTTTAATCCCAGCACCTCTGAGGCAGAGGCAGGGGGAAGCTCTGAGTTTGAGGCAAGCCTGGTCTACAAAGCCAAGTTCCAGGACAGCCAGACCTACACAGAGAAACCCTGTCTCAAAAAAAAAAAAAAAAAAGTAAATAAACACAAAATGTTAGGGGCCAGCAAGACTGCTCAGCAGATAAAGGCACCTGCTGCCAAACCTGGTGGCCTCAGATCAATACCTAGAAAGCATATGGTAAGAGAGAACCAACTCCTACAAGCTGTCCTCTGAACTCCACAGCTGTGCCTGTGGTACAAAGGTGAGCACACACATGAAACAGAAGTAAATATATAAAATGTAATTGTAATGGGAAGAAATGGACAGAGCATGGTGGTACACACCTTAATCTCAACAGTCTAGGCCAACCTGGTCTATACAATGAGTTCCAGGCTAACCAGATGCAGAGAGACCTTGTTTTAAAAATCAAAAGGGAAGATGGGCTGAAGAGATGGCTCGGTGGGTAAGAACAATGTTATTCTTTTTTTTTGTTTTTTTTTTTATTTTTTTGGTTTTTTTTTTTTTGGTTTTTCGAGACAGGGTTTCTCTGTAGCGTTTAAGCCTGTCCTGGAACTAGCTCTTGTAGACCAGGTTGGCCTCGAACTCACAGAGATCCACCTGCCTCTGCCTCCCGAGTGCTGGATTAAAGGCGTGCGCCACCACCGCCCGGCTGCACTGTTATTCTTGTAGAGAACCAGGACTTGATTCCATCATGCACGTGGTGACCTGCAACCACACCCAGCTCCAGGAATATGATGACGCCCACTCCTGACCCTGTCCAGCACCAAGCACACATGTGGTATGCACATATACAGCAAGCTCAGTGGGTAAGGCACTTGGCACCAAGCCTGTTCACCTGAGTTTGATCCCTGGGACCCACATGGTGGAAGGAGAGAGCTTATCCATGCCCCTCCCATGCCTCACACACACACGCGTACACTATGGCAAAATCCCTCTCATAGACACATAATAAATAAATGTAACAAAAAATTATTTAAAGAAATGCTAAAATATAGTGGTCTAGATTTGATAAAGAAAACAGTCTAACTCCCCAAGGTCAATAACAGAAGCAGAACAGGAACTCAGAATTATGCCTACCTGATTTGACCCGATATAATTTTAAAAAAAAAAAAGACAAAAAAGAAAAACCCAGCAATTTACCTTCTTTCGATCATCTTTCCTGTCAAACGCACACTGCTGCTTGCACTGTTCACAAGAATATGGGGGTCCATACTTCTTCTCTGAATTCGTGCAGCGCTGGCATTTATTGCCAATAAACGCTGCAATTATGTTGCAATACTGACAAGGCTTAGGCTTAAAAGAGAGAAAAAAGATCAAGTAAGTATGTCATAAAATACTGGCCCATTTTTTACAGCAGCAATTCCCACACTGTAGCCCATGACACATGGTAAACATGTATTCCCAACACCATGCATCTGCCCCTACAGTGTTTAAATGAAGTCCAATTCTCAGCATCATAAAAATTAACCCCCATAGGATTACTGATTTTATTTATTTGTTTGTTTGTTTGTTTGTTTATATTGGGGGTTTTAGAGACAGAGTTTCTCTGTGTAGCTTTGGGGCCTGTCCTGGAACTAGCTCTTATAGACCAGGCTGGCCTTGAACTCACAAAGATCCGCCTGACTCTGCCTCCTGAGTGCTGGGAATAAAGGCGTGCGCCACTACCAGCAATTATTGATTAAAAAAAAATAACAAATAATCAAAGCTCATATGTGTCCATGAAGAAACTTTAACAAAAATATCCAATAGAACATAACTGAGTTTGAGGCCAGCTTGGGAGACATGAGACATTGTCTCAGAAAATCAGGCCAAGCATGGTGGTAAATACCTTTAATTCCAGCTCTTGGGAGGCAGGAGCAGGTGGATCTCTATGATTCTGTGGCCAGCCTGTCTACAGAGTGAGTTCCAGAACAGCCAGAGCCAGACAATGACACCCTGATGAAAAACAACAAAAAAAAAAGTCAAAGAGACAGCTCAATGGGCAAAGCTTGCCAATCCCAGAACTAACAAAGGTAGAGAACTCACTCCACAAAGCTGTCCTCTGACCTTCACATGCAAGCTGTGTCAACACACAATGACTCAGGAAGGAAGGTGAGGAAGACGGGAGGAGGGAGGGGGAAAAAAAAAGGTGAAGTTTTATATATATATTCACATATATAGATATGGTTTTAAAACATTTTATGTGGCTGGGCGGTGGTGGCGCACGCATTTAATCCCAGCACTCAGGAGGCAGAGGCAGGCAGATCTCTGTGAGTTAGAGACCAGCCTGGTCTAAAGAGCTAGTTCCAGGACAGGCTCCAAAGCCACAGAGAAACCCTGTCTCGAAAAATTAAAAAAAAAAAAAAATTATGTGATCCCCTGGAAATGGAGTTACACATGGTTGTCAGCCACCATGTGGGTGCTGGGCACTGAACCCAGGTCCTCTGGAAGAGCACCAAGTACTCTTCACCACTGAGTCACGGCTCCAGCCTGGAAGGCTGAGTTCTGAGAGATCTCAGTACTCACTCCTGTTGAGATTTTGGCTCAAAAAATTCCTACTCACCGTTCCATACAGCTGCACGTTCTGAGCACACTTCTTGCATATTGTATTGGTTTTACTGTTAAAACAATGAAACAAGACTTAGAAGATCTGAAAACTATTCTGTTGAAGTTCAAGGAATTTGTCATTGCTAAGGTGCTAGTGGTTAGGGAACGTATATTCGGGACATTTGATAAACTAACGATGAAACCCTAGTTCAAAGAGAGAATGAGTTACCTCAGATTATCCTTGCTGCCCCCACCCCAGTCTAGTATTTTACTTAGATAGCCCGTACTGGCTTCAAACTCATTATGTGGTTGAGAACAGCTTTAACTTCCTGTATGCTAGAACTACAGGTGTGAGGTCACCATGCCAGCTTTAATTATGACACCCTTTAAGTATCCTTAAGCAAAACTATCATGTATGGAAAAGGCCCTCAAAGTATGTTGTTAAACTGAAACGAAATACCAGAAAGGAAGCTAATTCTCTCCACTTCAGATGAGTAGCTGAAGTTTAAGGTAAGGAATAAAATGCGTGTCTGGGTATGAACTTGAGATCACAGTCTCCTTTGCATGGAAGAAGGTGAAAAATCATACATGGGAAAATAGATGCTATGGACAAATACTTAGTATATGTGATTTCCCTAAGGTAGCCACTGACCAAATAAATACTTCCTTTGCCTTGTTTAGATAGGACCAAAATGCCTGAACTAAGCAATCTGCCTACAGAAGCTCCATCTTCAAATAAAGTCAAATTAGCCAATGTAGTGGCACATGCCTTTAATCCCAATACTCAGGATCAGAGGCCAGCCTGGTCTACCTAGCAAGTTCCAAGCCAGCCAGGGCTACACAGTCATCACATACACACAGCCTAACCCTTTACACATACCATTTCTATAGAGGGGACCGTCAAGTTAAAAAGGAGAACAACAAGGTGGGCACGGTGGCACACATCTTTAAGCCCAGCGCTTGGGAAGCACAGGCAGATGTATCTTTGAGTTTGAGCCCAGCCTGGTTTACAGGGCTAACTCTAGGGCAGTCAGAGCTACACAGAGAAACCCCTGTTTTAAAAGGAAAGAAAGAGAGAGAAAGAGAAAGAAAAAGAACAGAAAGAAAAATTAAACACCTGAGAGTCAAGAACATTTAAATTGAATTGAACTGAAACTCAGGACATGGTGGTGTGGATGTGTAGCCCCAGTGAGGCTGTGTGGACACAGCTGACAGAGCACTTGCCTACACATGGAAGGCCCTGAGTTTGGTCCCAAGTACTCAAAAAAAAAAAGAAGAAGAAGAAAAAAGAAAGGAAGAAAGAAAGAAAGAGATTTAACTGTAGTTTTATGGAGGGAAGCATCTTTTTGTGTTTACCAGAATATACTTCTTTTGGTCTTTTTTTTTTTTTTTTTTTTTTAGTTTTTCGAGACAGGGTTTCTCTGTGGCTTTGGAGCCTGTCCTGGAACTAGCTCTTGTAGACCAGGATGGTCTCGAACTCAGAGATCCACCTGCTCTGCCCGCCCTCCAAGTGCTGGGATTAAAGGCCTGTGCCACCACCACCCAGCTACTTCTTTTGTTCTTATTTTTTGAGACAGGGTTTCTCTAACAGTCCTGGCCTTCCTGAACTCACTCTGTAGACCAGGTTGGGCTTAGAACTCACAGAGATCCACCTGCCTCTGCCTCCTGAGTGCTGGGATTAAAGGCGTGTGCCACCACTGCCCAGCTTGTTTTTTTGCACAGGTCTTACTATGTAGCTCTGATGGTTGGCCTGTAGCTCACAATGCAAACCAATGCTGCAACTAAGGACTGCTAGTATTTGATTTCATGTGTGTGTGTGGTAGGGTGGTTGCTGGTTTTGTAAGACAGGGTCTCTCTCTTTCTCTCTGAGTGCTGGGATTAAAGGTGTGTACTCAACCAGCCTGATCAAATGTTTAAAGTCATATGTCATTCACTTTTCAGATCCTTGATCATCTTATATGTGGTGTTTATTTGAGGCAAGGTTTCACCAGTCCCTGGGATTACACCCTTGATCATTTCACAGGTGGTGTTTATCTGAGATGGGGTCTCATCAGTCCCTGGGATTATACACCTGCACCGTCAAGGGTCCTGCTCCCTACTTCTTTTCAAAGTGGCATAAAATTGCACTCATGAAATAAAGATCCAAACAAACAATGGGTTATAGGAGATGACATGCATGCTATATATACCCTTTAATATACAGCAAACTACATAGTCTGTGTATAATGCAATTGACTACAAACCTGTATGTTCTACCTGGGCGCGGTGGTGAATGCCTTTGATTTCAGCACTATGGAGGCAGAGGTAAGTGGATCTCTGAGCATAAGACCATCCTGGGACTGGAGAGATGGTTCTGGTTAGGAGCCACTTTTGCTACTTTTAGAGGACACATGTTCAGTTCCCAGTACCCATGTAGGGTAGCTCACTTCCACCTTTAAGTCCGGCTCCAGGGACATCTGATGCCTCTAGTTTCTACCAGAAGCTGCACTCACAAACACACTTAACAACAAAAATGAAGAAGAAAAAAAAAAGGAGAGACTATTCTAGTCTACATAGTAGGAGCCCATCCAAAAAAAAGGGGGGGGGCCTGGAGAAATGGCTCAGTGATTAAGAGCACTGATTGCTCTTCCAGAGGACCCAGGTTCAATTCCCAACACCTGCATGGCAGCTCACAACTGTCTCTAACGCCAGCTCCAGGGGATCTGACACCTTCATACCCACACACATAAAGTTAAATTAAAAAAAAATAACCAAAATTATTAAAAAAAAAAAAAGAGTTGCTACCTAACAAGGCTGCCAGCATCAGTTATCTAAGGTGCTGCAGGGGCCATAGGAAAAAAATTAAAAAAAAAGAGTTGCTACAATTAATTACAGCCCTATGTGTACATGAAATGTAAGAAGAAACTTTATGAAATGAGTCTATTTACATTTTTTATTTATTTTTTGTTCCTTGAGATAGGGCTTTTCTTTGTAGCCCTGGCCATCCTGGAACTCGTAGACCTGGCTGGCCTTGAACTGGAAGATCCACCTGCCTCTGCCTCCTGAGTACTGGGATTAAAGACTGTGCCACTATGCTTGTTATATTTGTTTTTTAATGTTACTATGTTTTGAAATGTGTGTTCTGGCCGAGCAATGGTGGTACATGCCTTTAGCCCCAGCCCTAGAAAGGCTGAAGGACTGCCTCAAACTGAAAGCTAGCCTGGACTATGGTCTCAAAAAAAACTAAAAACCAAAAGAAGAGAAAAAAGAAAAAAAAAAACCTCTTTCATGGTCACCCAGAACCCTACCTTTCCTGCTGGTACTCAGTCCTGCAGTAGGTGCACTTCACAACAGGGTGAGCAATCCGGCATTCCTGAAACGAAAGGAGATGATCATTGGAAAAGGCAGTGGGGAGTGGAAAGAGCCTTCGGGAGGAAGCAGCAGAGGTCACTACGCTTAAAGTGAGTCATTTACCACTCTGGACCTTACTTTCCTCCTCTGTAATATCTGCATCATGTCCTTGCTGTTGGTGTGGGGCAGGAATTTGTATGGACTACTCATAAACTGTAAAACAAATATATGCATGAATAAGCCCCAGACTGGTAATCAGACTCTAGATTCCAGCGCTAGCTATCTGCCATTGTGGGATACCAACAAGGACTTGGGAAATGAAGGCGACAGATTAAAGCCATTTTATTTGTTTATAGAACTTCCTTTAAAACAAAAATCATAGTCTTAGACCCGGCTTGGTGGCGCAGGCCTTTAATCCCAGCACTTGGGATGCAGAGGCAGCCAGATCTCTGAGAGTTCCAGAACAGCCAGAGCTTCAAGGGAGACCCTGTCTCAGAAACAAACAAAAAGAAAATTTTAAATAGTAGTTTTTACTGAAGTACTATCTTCCAGACACAGGAAACACGAATAGCTGAAGGAAAGAGGGAAAAAAAGTGAGCATATTTTTCGTTTTCTTTTCTTTCTTTTTTTTTTTTTTTGTTGTGAGCTTCACACATCAGACACATTCTGAAATATCTGAGAATTCTTCAACGGTCACTTCACACGGGCTTGGTGACTTAACTGTTGCTCTATTCATTTGAACAGACTAAGTGGGATGAAGGAACAAATAAAAACGCTGGCATGTCGGGGGTTAAAAAGTGGTTAGGGCAAGACAGAAGGCTACCGACTAGGTGCTAAAAAGTCATCTGATTCGTGGGTTCCAAGGCTACGTTGGAGAACTTTTTTCATTTTTCCTAATAAAGCCTTGCCACCTCCAACTTTGAGATTGGCTGAAAAGTGCCCATGAAGTGTCCGAGTTCGAAGCGTTCCTCACAGGCAGCACCCTACTCTGGGGTTCAATCTCAGGCGGGACGGGGGTCCCTGAGCCCTCATTCTGTACCCAGGGCGTTCTCAGCAGGATAAAAGGCGGTCGAAGGGGGATCTAGCCGGGGGCCAGTCGGGGACAAACAAGAGACTCTCCGTCCCCTCCCGCGACCTCACCGGCTCTGAGAAAAAAAAAAAAAACCCGCCGTTGCTAAGCACCGGGACACGCCGGCTGCCAGGGCCTGGATTCGGCCCCGGGCTCCCCCAGGTGCCCCGCAGTCCCCGACCAGCCCGGTGCCGTTCCCCTGCGAAGCGGGCCGGCCACACCCTGCCCGAGGGGACCCCGGCGGGCGTCCTCGCAGGACCGAGAATTCCGAGCCGCGCCCGGAGCGTCCCCAGCTCCCGGCCGCCGCCCCAGCCCGCGCACCTTACACAGCTGCTGCCCCTGAGACAGCGCCTCGAAGGGGAAGCGCTGGTGGCACTTGGTGCAGGCGTAGAGCGCCGCCATGTCCGGCCCGGACCGTGCTCACCGCCGCCCCGCCCGCCGGCCCGCCGCTTTATCTGACAGTCTCAGGCACAACCTGGCGGCGGCAGCCGGCCGCGGGCTGCGGAGGGCGGGCGGGCGAGAGCGGGCCGCCGGCGCGGGGGCGGGCTCTTCGGGGTTGAGCGGCCGTTCGCTGGTTCCCCTGGACGTCAATCAAGCGGGAGGGGGCGGAACGTGGCGTTCCCGACGGCTCTGATTCGGTCTAGATTGGAATACGCCACTATGACGCGCAGGGCCGCGATTATGTAAAGCGCAGTCACGCGGGGACGCCGCCTGAAAAGAGCGTCTTCCGACGGGGGAAATCGCGGAAGTTCTCTGGCCCCGCCCACTTGGCCGCTGTTGCCCCGCCTTCGCCCCGCCTCTCCTGGGCCGCGGGCGCATCCAGGCTTCTCGCGATATTCTGTGGAGCTGTGATGTTTTGGGTTGCCATGGAGCTTCCTGCTAGGCGAAAGAGGGCAGGATGGGGGCGATAGTGCTGTGAGGTCGGATTCGAACTCCGAGGCTACACTGAGTTTGAACCAGAAGGACAGCCAAGAAGGAAACTCTATCCTCGGAGCAGGCGGGTTTGCTCAGCCCTCTAAGAGGGAAAACAGGATAATTAAGATGAGTGTCTTATATGGGCTGGAGAGAGAGCGCCAAATGACTGCTACTCTTACAGAGGAGTTTGGTTCACAGCACCCACATCTGGTGGCTCAAACCGCCTGTAACTCCTACAGCAGGGGTTCCCGATGCCTCTGAACTCTACAGGCGCCTACACTCACGTGCATTTACAGATCGTCACACACTAAATAAAAATGTAACAGAAAGAAGACTTTCAGTCATGTAAACACGGCCTCCTTGTCCTGAGTGCCAACCTGTGTTCCTGTTGCTTTGAATTCTAGCTCCAGATCTCCAACTGTCGGACCATTTTACAATTGCCCACCGTTTTCGTCAGACTGTGCCTTTCATAATATTCCTGGCAATGTCCGTTTGGGTCGTCACTGTCTCTCCCACACTTACTGCAGAGTTAACTGTCTATCCACTCACCACTGCCTAGCATGTGTGAGACTTTGGGTTTGGTTTGATAGAAAAAAAAGGGGGGGGTAGGGCATTGAAAGAGAGAGGAAGGAAAGAAAAAGAAAATATTGATAGTCACTCATACAATAAACCTTTCTAAAGATGTATGTTTGTATGTATTTGGTTTTTCAAGACAGGTTTCACTGTGTAGCCTTGGCTGTCCTGGAAATCACTCTCTAGACAAGGCTGGACTCTAGCTCAGTTCTACCTGCCTCTGCCTCCTGAATACTGAGATTAAAGCATGTGCCGTCACTGTCCAGACAGTTACTTTTATTTTGAATTATATGTGTGTCAGTATGTGCACGTAAGTGCAGTGCCTGTAGAGGCCAGATGGATTCCCTGGAGCTGGAGTTATGGGCAGTTGTAAGCTGCCTGACATGGGTGCTGGGTACCTGAACTAGGGTCATTGCAAGAACAGTATGCACTCTTAACCATTGAGCCATCACTCTGGTACCTCACTGAGTAAGTGTTTATTGAGTATTTACCATGACGGTTCTGGGTTAGGCACCCAGTCAATGAAACAGATGTGATTGTCCTACAGTGGTGGTACATGCCTTTAATCCCAGCACTCAAGAGGAAGGGGCAGGCGGATCTCTGTGAGCTCAAGGCCAGCCTGGTCTACAGAGCAAATTCTAGGACAGACTCCAATGCTACAGACAAACCCTTTCTCAAAAAAAAAAAACCACAAAACACAAATAAAAACAAAAAACAAAAAAAGAGCCAGGTGGTGGCGGCACATGCCTTTAATCCCAGCACTAGGGAAGCAGAGGCAGGCGGATCTCTGAGTTGGAGGCCAGCCTGGTCTACAGAGCGAGTGCTACGAAGAAAGAGAAAAGACCCATCCATCTGTGCCTTAATGGAGAAGAGGGAGAGGAAAGATGCCTGAAGAACTGGCAGGGGTCAGATGTACAGTATGGATTTTGATCATAGTGGAACATGCAAAAGACAATGGGAAAGAAGTTATTGGCAGGTTTTAAGCAAGTAAGTAACATGATTGAGTTTATCCTCTTGAAAGCTTTATGTGAGGGACTGCAGCCCGTGAGGAGCACTTGTGACTCTCACAGAGGACCCAGCACATTCAGGATGTTGGAACCATCCATAAAGCCCAGATCCAGGGGAATCAATAGGCATACAAGCGGTACATATACATGCGTGCAAGCAGGCAAAGCATTCATATATATAAAGTAAGCCTGAAATTTTTTTAATGATTTATCTGAGACAGGGGCAGGATCAATACAGATTTGAGGCTGCTCTGGTCTACATAGCTAATTTCAGGTAGTGGGAGCTATCAAACAAAACCACAACAGATTATAGGCATAGCTATATTGGTAAAGTGTTTGTACAGCATCCTTGATGCCCTGGGTTCCAATCTATACCCTGAACAAACTGGGTATAGTGGTGCACACCTATAATCGCAGAACTCAGGAGGTGGAGGCAAGAGAACCGGAAGTTCTCTTTACACAGTGAATTCCAGGTTAGTTTGCCTTCCATGCGACCTTGTCTGGCAACAAGGAAGAGAACAATTGCCCCAGGCTGGAATAAATGCCTAGCCATCATTTTGGGAGTCTCTTGCAGTTATCTAGGTTAGAGGTGATGGTTTAAAGGTTACAGTGGAGAAAAGTAAAGGATTCAAGACATAGGTGGTGTTAGAATCAGCAGGATGTACAGTGGATTCCATTTGGGAGGTGGTGAGGGAAGGGAAGATGTCATGGTCAACATGCCGATCTGTGTGTGCTGTGGTGTTTGTGGCAAAGGGAAGATTAGAAAGGTGGCTCTCAGTGCCAAAGCCAAAAAGTGTTTTGGCATGTTCAGCTCTAAATCCACATGGGACATTCATGGGGAGACATCATTTAGTTAGTAGATTCTTTTGTTTTTAAGATTTTATTTATTTTATATGCATATGAGTAGCTTACAAGTATGTAGCTGCATCGTGAGTGTGCCTGGTCCCCAAGGAATCCAGAAGAGGATGTTGGATCCCCTGGAACTACAGTAATCTGTGAGCCAGCTCATGGGTGCTCAGAACTGAAGCTGAGTCCTCTGCTAGACAACAGTGCTCTTAACTGCTGAGCAATCTCTCCAGCTCCAGGTCATGGGGCTCTGAAAATCTCTGAGAAATGTGAAATGAAGATGGAAGGGGTTGTTTTTATTTCTTCACAGACAGGGACCAAGCCCAAGGTCTTGTACTCAGGGGACTCCCAACCCCCTTAGTATCTTCCAGCCAGAAAGATAATTGTGTGTGTGTTTTGAGGCAGGGTCTCATGTATTATGTATTCCAGGTCACCTCAAACTCTCTATGTAGTGACGGATGACCTCTGAGCCAAGCAGTGGTGGCACACACCTTTAATTCCAGCACTTGGGAAGCAGAGGCAGGTGGATCTCAGTGAGTCAAGGCCAGCCTGGTCTACAAAGCGAGTTCCAAGACAGCCAGAGCTAAACAGCGAAACCCTATGTCAAAACAACAACAACAAAAGTATGATATCTGATTCCCCTGTCTCTACCTTTGTTTTATTTTATTTTGTTTTTGTTTTTTTTTTATTTTTATTTTTCAAGACAGAGTTTCTCTGTAGCTTTGGAGTCTGTCCTGGAACTAGTTTTGTTTTGTTTTGTTTTTTGGTTTTTTGAGACAGGGTTTCTCTATAGCTTTGGAGTCTGTCCTGGAACTAGTTCTTGTAGACCAGGCTGGCCTCGAACTCACAAGTTCTGCCTGCCTCTGCCTCCCGAGTGCTGGGATTAAAGGCGTGCGCCTCCACCACCTGGCTTCCTGCCTCTACAGCTTCTAAATACTGAGACCACAGGCCTTAGTTACTATGATCAGTTTATATGGTGCTGGGGATCAAACCCTGGGCTTCATGCCTATTAGGCAAACATTCTTCCACTGAGCTGCATTTCCAGGCTTTGTTTTTATTTTTGTTTTTAATGTGTTTGGGTATTTTGCTTGCATGTATGCATGCCTATGCACTGTTGGACCCTGAAGTCCAATCACCAAGGAGGAGTAGCCCCAAGAGACCACTCTCACACCGCAGTTGATATAAAAGCATGAGGATTTTAATTCTGTCACGACAGGGTCCCCCAGCCTCGAAAGATGAAGGACATCGAATAGTCGTCACAGGTTATTTTTATAGGAATAGAAGGGGAAATGGGGGGAGACCCCGGGGGTTATTATTTATTTTTTATTTTTTGCTTATTCAAAGGGCTACTGGACTGAGCCAGGGCGGGAGTGCGGTTGCCAAATCAGGCGGGGTAAAGGGGAACATCTGTGGGTCATTCTAACCCCATTTCAGGGACTGAGTCCATATGTCAGGAACTGAGTCAAAACAAAAAATCTTAAGAAGTCCAATTAGGTCAAATCAAACCAAATCAAAATGCCCATTGTTTTATTAAGTACAGTGCTCTCAGGTGGCCGAGCACATGGCGGGGAGACAGAAAAGTGGGGAGCACAGGCAAACCCGGAACCACGTGTTTCTCCTCTGGGAGCCCACTTAAATACCCTGTGGGAGTGGTCCTGACCCTCCCCCAGGGAGGGGTCTGGTCCTGGAATGCAACTCCCAGGCCATGGGGGCTGAGATGGATGCCAAGGGCTGGGGACTAAGCTCCAGACTTAACAGTGCCCTTGGTGACTAGAAGAGGATGTTGGCTCCCCTGAAGTTACAGAGAGTTGTGAGCCACCACATGCATACTGGAACTCAAACCTAGGTCCTTTGTAACTACAACAAGCGCTCTGAACTACTCAGCTATCTCTAGCCCCTGAAAGATAGTTTTGCAGGGATTATCAATCTGCATGTGAAATTTAATGTCCTGAGCCTGAATATGACCTTGAAAGGCCCTTTGTGAGGCAAAAGTAACCCCATACAACAGTTAGAGGTCCAGCTAGAGAGGAAACACCCACAGGTATGAGTAAGAAGGTGCTAAAAGCCGTTAAGAGCACTCACTGGCTGCTCTTCCAATTGCCAGCACCCACATGGCAGCTCACAACTGTCTGTAACTCCAGTTCCAGGGCATCTCACACCCTTACACCAGTGCACATACATTAAAGAAGAAGCAGAAAGAGCCGGACGGTGGTGGCACACGCCTTTAATCCCAGCACTCGGGAGGCAGAGGCAGGTGGATCTCTGTGAGTTCGAGGTCAGCCTGGTCTACAGAGCTAGTTCCAGGACAGGCTCCAGAGCCACAGAGAAACCCTGTCTCGAAAAACAAAAACAAAAAAACAAAGAAACAAACAAAAGAAAAGGGGGGGGGGGAAGAAGCAGAAAGAGAGGGTAGTTGGTCTTACAGAGTTCAGGAGGCACTGGACCCTGCCTCAGAACAACAAAACAAAAGTTAGATGAGACACCAGTCAGATTTGTTAACGGCTGCTTGGAGGCTGCACAGAGATAGTGGTTGGCGTTTCCTGGCCTGTGTTTGCTAAGAGTCTACACTGCCAAAGCTTGACCTCACCCATCATGTCATCCTTTGTGTCCCTCTTCCTCCTCTTCCTGTGTGGTGGGACTGAAGGCGTGCACCACCACGACCGGCCTCTCTGTGTCTTCAGCAGCAAAGGCTGGGTGTAATTTGAGGAAACTGGGGAAAAAAAACTTTCTATCCGTTTTGATCAGAGAGGCAAAATAAAAGGATCAAGAAAGCAAATACCAAGCCAGGCAGTGGTGGCACACACCTTTAATTCCAGCACTTGGAAGACAGAGGCAAGAGGATCTCTGAGTTCGAGGCCAGCCTGGTCTACAAGAGCTAGTTCCAGGACACAAAGAAACCCTGTCTCAAAAAAACAAACAAAAAAGCAACTACCAAGCCAGACACGCTGATTCTTGTTTGTAATCCCAGTGCTCAGGGGGCCAAAGGGGATCATGGTCAGTTTGGTGCCAGTCTGAGCTATTTAGCAAGACCCTGTGTTAGTATTCAGACATCTGCACTGGCCTGCCCTTAGGGTCCTTACAGGATACGTTCTCAGCTGCTGCCACTAAAAATCACCGCTGTGCACATTTGCTAACTTCTCTTTTAAAAGGTAGGCCTTGCCTGCCTCCCTTCTCTCTCTTTTTCTCTCTCCCTCCCTCCCCGTTCCTCTTTCTCTTCTGTCAGTCTTGTCCCCAGGGACCAGTCTCTGCCTCCTTCTTTGCCCCTTCTCTCTCCTCTTTCAATAAACTTCCTGTGTGAGCACTGTTGCATGGTGTGACTTCTCTTCACGGCATTTTTTAAAATTATAACACCCTGTCCTAAAAAACAAAAATAAAGCCGGGCAGTGGTGGCACATGCCTTTAATAAATCCCAGCACTCGGGAGGCAGAGGCAGGCAGATCTCTGTGAGTTTGAGGCCAGTCTGGTCTACAGAGTGAGTTCCAGGACAGTCAGGGCTACACAGAGAAATCCTGCCTCAAAAACAAAACAAAAAAACAGACAAATGAAAGATTGGAGGTATGGCTGCATTGATGGAGTGCCTGTTTAGCATAGAATCCTGCATTTGATCCCATCACCTCATAAACTGGGAGAGGAGGTGAATGCCGTAATCACAGTACTCAGGTAGTGGAGGCAGGAGGATCAGAAGTTCAAGATCATCCTCGGGTGGAGTTCAAAGACAGCCTGAGCTAAATATCAGGTCTCTAAATAAACACCTATCCAGTGACAGACCAATGAGCAAATAGGTTGCTTTTGGGTCCAGGTGTCATGGAGATTCAAAGGGGAGACATGCAACTTCCCACAGGATCCTTGCAAGTTGGAGAATAGCCTTGGCCACACAGCAAATTCCTGGTATCAGAATAGATGCTCCAACTACAGAGGGGATCAGCCACCCCTTATATACTATCTGACACCTTCCTTAATCTGCTAAACTCAGAAGCCCCTCCTCTAAAGTGTATAAAAGTATGGGACTCTCAGTGCTCTATGGTTTGCTTTTAGGTCTCCTACACCCCTCCCCACCGCCCAGGGTCCCCAACATTACTAAATGATGTTTTGCCTCAACTCCATCTCAGTACATCTATCTTCTGAACCTGGGAAAAATCAGAATTACTTAATGGCCCAAGCCATCCAGGACTACATTGTTGTATGATGTTTACTCTTTTGGCTTATTTAGGGGCCCACCACCCAGATCCCAGATCTGGCTTATTCTTTGTTATGGATGTCCGGCCTCAGCTTAGCTTGTTTTTTGCCTGCTTTTCTTAAATTATCTCAACTACCTTTTCCATCTGGGCTTTTTTTCTTTTTTTACTTCTATATATTTTATTTATTATTATTATTATTTTGGCTTTTCGAGACAGGGTTTCTCTGTAGCTTTGGAGCCTGTCCTGGAACTAGCTCTTGTAGACCAGGCTAACCTCGAACTCACAGAGATCCACCTGCCTCTGCCTCCCAAGTGCTGGGATTAAAGGCGTGTGCCACCACCGCCTGGCTAGAATATAATATTATTTAAGTAAACAAAAAGTGCATTGCAAACAACTTCCAAAAACTCTGTAAATGACAGAGACATTTGACGGCCTGGACAATCACCCAAAGTTCCTTTGCAGCATTGGGGGTATCCATGTTCAGCCTATAGACCCATAGTATCTGGAAGACTTTTCAATGAAGCAGAAAATTTGAAAGACTGTCTTGCCTATATTGACCGATTGTCAGTCATTTTTCTTTGTGCCCTGTATAATGTCTGGCAGTTTCTTTTGTGAAGCAGGAACCCTGAAGGACCATCCCATCCTATTTTGGCAAAGTTTAGCAATCACTTTCCTGTGGGTCCTGCATGTCCAGTTTATACAACATATTGTCAAGCAGTCCAAGCAAGAGCAGTTTCTTGCCCAAATGGCTAATCTTGCCACAATGAAAGCAAACTCCATAAGGAGTTTCTTTAATGCCCATATCTTCTCTGAAGTAAATTGGTGCTGCCAGGAGCAGAGTGTCTCGTTGCCATGAAAAATTTTTACAAAACATTTTAAATGTCGTATTTTATAGGTCTTTGAAATATTTGAAGACCATCTATCTAAAAGACATCTCTATATGATCTGGAAAACATACCTAGCATATCTACAAATTTGATTGTTACAGATGAGTATTAACCTGTGTTTTTTGATCATTCTAGATAGTTTATAATAAAAGTTTTTAAAAACTAGAATTTTACCTTACATTTTTTTAAAAACATTTTTTATGGTTTATCTAACTTTATTTTATGTGCATTGGTGTGAAGGTGTCAGATCCCCTGGAACTGGATCTTCAGATAGTTGTGAGCTGCCATGTGGGTGCTGGAAATTGAACCTGGGTCCTGTAGAAGAACAGTCAGTGCTCTTAACTACTGAACCATCTCTCCAGCCCCAAAATGTATTTTTTTTTTCTTTTTTGATTTTTCGAGACAGGGTTTCTTTGTAACTTTGAAGCCTGTCCTGGAACTAGCTCTTGTAAACCAGGATAGCCTTGAACTCACAGAGATCCACCTGCCTCCACCACTGGCGTGCTGGGATTAAATGGGTGCGCCACCACCACCCAGTTTACCTTACATTTTTAAAGGAACTGTCTAGGTACAATACTTTAAACAAGAACAGAAACATATATCCAATATGTTGTAAGAAAAATAACCTTTAATTGGCATCAATATACAAAATCCTTTAAAGAGTAGAAATATATACAGTGTGTTGCAACAAAAATTACCTTAAATTTGTATTGATATACAAAAGTCCTTTAAACAAAAGCCAAAACATATATACAGTGTAACAAAATTGACTTTGAATTTGTATCCATCTACCAAAATCAATGCTAAGGCAAAATAGCAGAGATTAATAATTTTTTTTTTAGCTAGGTGGTGGTGGTGCACGCCTTTAATCTCAGCACTCAGGAGGCAGACACAGGCACATCTCTGTGAGTTCAAAGCCAGGCTGGTCTACAAGAGCTAGTTGTAGGAAAGCCAGGGCTGTTCCACAAAGAAACACTGTCTTAAAACAGCAAAAAAAAGTTTATTTTAATCCTATATTCCTATATTCCCCTAAATTATAAGACACCCATAACCCACAAAATAACCAAAAGCCTCCCACAACCTAACTCTTGGGAATGTAACTGTTTCCTGCTGAATATGGGTGAAACATCTTTAAAGTCCCTGAGAAAATTTGAGAAAATGACCAAGTCCTGGGAAGACCAGTTACAACCTTTGTTGATAGATATCACCTGTCAAGATTCAGAAGGCCTCCCCTGATCAAACCAGATCTAAATCAACCTGGGACAAATCCATAGCCTCTTGTTTCTTGTGGAAACAAAAGCAAAACTTTCTCCAAAGCGTTTTTTATTTCCATTTGAGTTCTCTGATTTTTTTTTTTCGAGACAGGGTTTCTCTGTAGCTTTGGAGCCTTTCCTGGCACTAGCTCTTGTAGACCAGGCTGGCTTTGAACTCACAGAGTTCTGCCTGCCTCTGCCTCCTGAATGCTGGGATTAAAGGCGTGTGCCACCACTGCCTGGCTATTTCCATTTGATAAATACATTTTTAAACTTTTTTAAAGTTAAGGCATTCTTAAAGTATATAAGCTGGGCCAGGCAGTGTTGGACTTTATTATTTTTAATCTATTTCTTTCATTTTATGACTGCCTATACCCATTTTTTTCTTTTTTTAATCTAATACACATTGTAAAACACACTGGAACCTGTTTAGAGTTTTCTTTTTTCGTCCAGACCTCTTTTACTGCATATCTTGTAGCCTTTTTTGACTGTCCTAGCAAACTTTAGACTGTTAAGCTACACCTGGATCCCCCTCCCCCCGCCCCGTGCTCTAGCAGCTGACTCTGCCCACTCTCAGGTCAGGCTGTGAAAGCCAAGTCCAAAACTTGCAGCCAGGAACTGCATTTAACCTTTTTTGTTTTTCCTTCCTTCCTTCCTTCCTTCCTTCCTTCCTTCCTTCCTTCCTTCCTTCCTTCCTTCCTTCCTTTTTAAATGTAGACCAGGCTGGCCTTGAACTCACAGAGAGCCACCTGCCTCTTCCCCCGAGTGCTGGGATTAAAAGCATGCGCCACCACCACCTGGTGGCTAGAACTTCTGAAAGATTGCTTAGTGAATGAACAACACCCCTGGACCCCAGGATGAAAGGAGAGAACCGATTTCTGCAAGTTGCCCTGACCTGCACATACTCTGCCCCCTTCCCCACCCTGAACACCTCGGCTTAAATATATGTCTAAGAAAATTGATTTTGGTGTCTGTCTGGTTTGTTGCCTCTTTCTCTGTGTGGTCCCAGCCACTCCAGGGCATGAACTCCCTGGAAGGATCTTGCCCTCATGTCCTTCTAGGCGCTGGCTCACCAGGCTGCCTGCTCTACTGTCCAGCTGAGAACTTGGCCAAACTGCCTCTCAAAGATACCTTGAGCTGCCCCGAGGGCCAACCAATTCTAACTAGTCAGTCACAGGGAAAATGTAAGATTGAGAAGCTGGGCCAGCTTGTCAGGCAAGGGACAAAGATACCATCTCCCACAGAGTCATACTCAGGTGACATTTGCCCTGCTTCATATTTTCTCAGTGGAGGGCGTAAGGTACAGAAAAGGTTTCTGTGAAGCCACCATGAGTCCCACCTAAGTCCCATGTGACCTCTTGGATCAGGGGTCAAAGATGGCTCCTCTGCCAAAGTCTTTGGACTTCTGTGAGCCACTGATAAGGAAGGGAGCAGAACTGAGGATGTAGCTCAGCGCCTTGCCTGGCGTGCAGACGGCCCCAGGCTTAATCCCCACTACAGCCTGCCCTCCAGATTTAAAACTAACCCTGGTAAATTGAGGGACATGTGAAGCCCTGGGCTATCCTCAGCGCCAAGAGTGCACGCGCAGGCACACACACACACACACACACACACACACATGCAAAGATAACTGGTTTCTATAGCTTGAATTCTCAGTCCACAACTCAACAGAAAAAAACCTTTCTCTTTCTTTTTCTTTTTTTTTCCTTCTTTTTTGGTTTTTCATGACAGGGTTTCTCTGTGTAGCCCTGGCTTGCCTAGAACTCGCTCTGTAGAACAGGCTTGCCTCAAACTCAGAGATCCACCTGCCTCTGCCTCCTGTCCTGGTGCTGGGATTAAAGCCCTGCACCACCACCACCACCACCATACAAATAAAACATTCTTTAAGTGCATTTCAGTTAAAAAACATTTTTTTGAGCTGGGCATGGGGGCATACACCTTTAATCCCAGCACTCAGGGGCCAGAGACAATATCTTCCTATGTAGCTCTGTCTGGTCTGGAACTCTGAGATTAAAGGCATGTGCCATCATGCCTGGTTATCACTAAAACCTTTTTTTTGGAGACAGGTAACTTTGGAGCCTGTCCTGGAACTAGCTCTTGTAGACCAGGCTGATCTCGAACTCACAAAGATCCGCCTGCCTCTGCCTTCCGAGTGCTGGGATTAAAGGTGTGTGCCACCACCACCCAGCAATAAGGAGGTTCTTTAATGCCCATATCTTCTCTGAAGTAAATTGGTGCTGCCAGGAGCAGATGTGTCTCATTGCAATGAAAAAATTTATTATTATTATTTTTTCAAGACAGGGTTTCTCTGTAGCTTTGAAGGCTGTCCTGGAACTAGCTCTTGTAGACCAGGCTGGCCTCGAACTCACAGAGATCCGCCTGCCTCCACCTCCTGAGTGCTGGGATTAAAGGCATGCGCCACCACCGCCCGGCATCACTAAAACTTTTTAAAATGAATTTAAGATGGGTATGGCGGCACACCTTAATCTCAGCACTCGAGATGTTCAAATGAGTTACATAGTTATAACTATAAAGCTATATATAGTGAGTTCTGGAACAGCCAGAGCTATGCAGTGAGACCCCGGCTCAGAAACAATGTATTTAAAAGAAGACATGAAAACAGAAGAGAGATTTCTTGGAAGGAAGAAAAGCTCCAGTGGGTGTGGGACGGGGATAAGAGACATGTGTGTATCAATAAAATGTTTTATATACATGTATGAAATGGTTACAGAATAAATTTAAAAATATTAAAAACAAATCCATGTTACTAAGTATCAGAGTGTTAGGCCCTGGAAGTACAGCAAAGAATATGGCCAAGATGCTAACCTCAAGGAGTTCCTGTTCTGCGAGCAAGGAGATGGATATCAAAGAAAACATGTATAATACAATCTCAGATAACCCAAAGGGCTGAGACAAAAAAATTAAGAATTCTCAAAAAAGACTTCGCTGAGGCGCGGGGAGGGGGGATGCACATAAATGGGGGGTGTGGAGGATATGGGATATGGGAGAGAGATTTCCAGATGCAGGCGAGTGCAAAGGGCCCAAGGCCGGATTGGGCATTTTGAGGCAGTGCAGGTAGCCTGAGGAAGGAAAGTCAGGAGGCAGGCAAGAGACAAAGGTCTGGGGCTTTAAAGGCCACAATACATATAGAGTTTGCATTTCTGAGGTGTAGGAGGTCATTGAAGGCCATTGAGCTGACTGTTGGAATTCTCTGCTTAACAGTCATGGTTGTCCTCTCTGTGACTCACTCTGTAGACTAGGCTGGCCTGAACTCACAGAGATCCCCCTGCCTCTGCTTCCCAGGTGCTGGGATTAAAGGCATGTGCCAACTGTCTGGCTAATTCTTATTTATTTATTTATTTATATGTATGGATGGTTTGCCTCTGTGTTTGTCTGTGCACTGCCTGGATGCCTAGAGGCCAGAAGAGGGTGTTGGTTCCCTTGGAAATGAAGCTAAGCCTCCATGTGCATGCTGGGAACTGTACTCAGGTCCTCTGGGAGAGCAGCCAGTGCTCTTAACCCCCTCTCCAGCTTTGAAAATAATCTGTATTCTAAAGGTCACTCTGGCATGGAGCTGGAGAGATGGCTCAGAGGTTAAAAGTACTGGCTGCTCTTCCAGAGGACCTGGGTTTGGCTTCCAGGACCTACACTGGGCTGCTCACGACCATCTGTAAAAACAGCTTCAGGAGATCCGAGGACCTCTTCTTGCCTCTTTGGGTACAAGGCACATGTGTGATGAACGTAGATAGGTGCAATAAATGGAACACAACTCTCATTCTGGGGCTGAAGAGTCTGCTCAGAGGGTAAAAGTGACTGTTGCCTATGTATAATCTGAGCTCAGTCTCCAGGACCAGGTGGAAAGCTGGATGCAATGGCGCGCATCTGCACTCCCAGCACTCCTACAGGGATGTGGGAGGTGGAGGCAGAAGAGTGGGTTGGTGCCTGCATAGTCCTAGGACTTCCCAGAGTCCTCTGGACGGTGACTGAGGAGACCAACCATGCAGGAGACAGTCTTAAATCACAAAATCTGGGAGTGAGACTGCGTGCTTGGGAAATTGCTTTGGAATTTTACTTATGAGAAAAATGTCTTCTCTTGCAGAACTGACCAGTGATTACAAGGAACACCTTGGTTGGGGTTCTTTCTGCGTGCTCACCTGTCAAAGGTTAACTTGACGCTTGACTTTGGGGTCCTGTAACTGTGTGCAATTTGACAAAGTTTTGTCTGTATTAGGGGTTCAACTAGTGTATTAGGGGTTCAACTTTTGTCAGTGCTAGGCAAGCACTTCCACCTAGCTATTCTCAGTCTGGTAAATACATGTCATATATACATATATGTATATATATATATATATATATATAATTTTTTTAAGAGAAAACTTTGCCAGAAAGTAATTGCCTAAGATGTACAAGACCCTGCTCATTTCCCCAGGACCATGTAAACCACAAATGGTACTTGCTTGTGCGTAATCACTGAAAGAACACGCCACAGATTCAAGGCTGGCCTGGGCTACAGAATTTATCTCCAGTCTATAAATGTGATATGCCTGACAAACCTGATGTTAACAGTCACATGAGTTAAAGCAAAATTTTGACTGTTAAAAAAAAATTGGACACTCTAGGGCCAGCAAGCCTGAAATATGCTAAAAAAACAAAACAAAACAAAACAAAAAACAGGAGAGCCTGCCTCAACAATGTGGAAGGCTGGAACGTGCTCTCTGAGGACTTTCCTGCTGTCTGCACACACATACGTGGACCCATGGAACTGGAGTTACAATGAGTTGGGGGGGTTACAGTGTTGCTGATATGGGTGCTGGGGATTGAGCTCAGGTCCTTTGCAAGATCAGTAAATGCTCTTTCCTGTTGAGTCTTCTCTCTAGCCCCTTAAAACATTTTAATACACCTGGCAGTGGTAGCACACGTCTTTAATCTCAGTACTTGGGAGGCAAAGGCAGGTGGATCTCCATGAGTTCAAGGCCAGCCTGGTTTACAGAGTGAGTTCCAGAACCGCCAGAGCTGTTACACAGAGAAACCCTGTCTCAAAAAACCAAAAAACAGGGCTGGAGAAATGGTTCAGTAGTTAAGAGCACTGACTGCTCTGCCAGAATATTAGGGTTCAATTCCCAGCACCCACATAGCAGCTCATAACTATCTGTAATTCCAGTTCCAGAAGATCTGACACCCTCACACAGACATGCATGCGGGCAAAACACCAATGAACATAAAAATAAAATCATCCAAAAAAATAAACGAAAGCAACAAGCAAACAACATTTAATACATTCACATATGTGTGTGTGTGTGTGTGTGTTTTCAAGCACACGTGCATGCTACAGCATGCATGTGAAGTTCAGAGGTCAACCTGCAGGGGTCAGGTAGGGCTGATTTAACTCAGGACGTCATTGAGAGCCCTTACCCACTGAGCCATGGGTGAATACTGTTCCATTACTGAATATACTGTATTTAGTTTATCTGTTGACATTCGAGTTGTTTCTGCTTCTCTTGGTCCACTTTGTGCTGCTACAACAAACCACCTAAGACTGGGGAGTTTATTAAAGAAAAACCCAGAAATGTATTAAATGAAACTCAAATTTAGGCCAAAAGAAATCAGTTTTTTTTTTTTTTTTTGAGACAGGGTTTCTCTGTAGCTTTGGAGCCTGTCCTGGAACTAGCTCTGTAGACCAGGCTGGCCTCGAACTCACAAAGATCCAGAAATTGGAATTTTTAAATTATAAAAATTTCCTTGGAATTATAATGTACTATCTTCTCCTCTTGGGGGAAAAGGCATTTTATTACAAAGAAAAACTCCAGCCCAGATTATATAAATCATATCCACTAATGATAATGGATGTGATTTTCTGATAATTACCAGTTAATGGAAACATAATGAAAATTGTGTTTGAAATAGATTTTGCAATTATAATTTCTCAAAGTAAGAGAAAAAAAACCAAGCAAACAAACAGAAATTTAGCTGGGGGGGGGGGGTGGTGCACACCTTTAATCCAAGCTCCTTGGGAGGCAGAGGCAGGTGAATCTCTGAGTTTGAGCCCAGCCTGGTCTACAGAGTGAGTTCCAGGGCAACCAGGGCTACACAGAGAAGCTCTGTCTCAAAAAACCAAAAACAAACAAAACAAGCAAATTGACAAACAGAAATCAGTTTCACCAAAGGTGAAGCATTGACAGCTTTGGTTCTCTCATCAGGGCTGTACCCCTTGCTGCTGCATTCTCCAGAGAGGAGGACTACTGTGTCAACATACAGCAGAAGAAGCCTCTTTCATAAGATCCTTAAATCAGCTGAAGAGAAGGGAGCCCTCAGGGAGACCTGATGTTCTCTTAACCTTGACCCATCTTAATACTAGCTCCTGGGTGATGGTTTTAATACCTGACTTTTGGTAGGAACACATTTGACGATAGCGCCACCTTCTGGTGACTATGAGGAATGCTGCTATGTTGTGTTTAAGTCTCTGAAACCTTTTCAGTTTTATTTGTTTATTTGTTTGAGACATGGCCAGACTGGCCATGAAACATGCTGTGTAGACTGACCTCAAACTCACAGAGATCCACTTGACTCACTTGCTCTGCCTCCTGAGTGTGAGTCACCACACCCAACCTTCAATTTTTTAAAAATACAAATGTTTCTTAAATTTGTGGGTCTTGCCAGGCGGTGATGGCGCACGCCTTTAATCCCAGCACTCAGGAGGCAGAGGCAGGCGGATCTCTGTGAGTTCGAGACCAGCCTGGTCTACAGAGCTAGTTCCAGGACAGGCTCCAAAGCCACAGAAAAACCCTGTCTTGAAAAGTTAAAAAAAAAAAAATTGTGGGTCTTCCTTGGGCAAGGGCCTTTCTAGTCTTCTCTGTGCTGTCCTGGAACTGTGTTGACCGGGCTGTCCCCAAACTCACCGAGCTTCGCCTGCCTCTGCGTCTCAAGAGCTGAGATTAAAAGTGTGCCCCGCCAATCTCTTTTCTTTCTTTCTTTTTTCTTTTTTTTTTTTTTTTTTTTTGGTTTTTCAAGACAGGGCTTCTCTGTAGCTTTGGAGCCTGTCCTGGAACTAGCTCTTGTAGACCAGGCTGGTCTCGAACTCACAGAGATCCGCCTGCCTCTGCCTCCTGAGTGATGGGATTAAAGGCATGCGCCACCACCACCCAGCTAAATTTATTTTCTTTTTTTTAAATATTTATTTATTTATTATGTATACAATAGTCTGTCTGTGTGTATGTCTGCAGGCCAGAAGAGGGCACCAGACCTCATTACAGATGGTTGTGAGCCACCATGTGGTTGCTGGGAATTGAACTCAGGACCTCTGAAAGAGCAGCCAGTGCTCTTTACCACTGAGCCATCTCTCCAGTCCTAAATTTATTTTCTTTATGATTGATGTGTGTCTAGGTGGTTCGTGGCATTTGTATGGAGGTCAGAGGACAACCTTCGGAGGTCTGTTTCTGGGGAGTCAAACCCAGGTGTCAGGTGTGCAGGGTGAGATCTGCAGGGCAAGCGCTCTATCCACTGAGCCATCCTGCTGGCTCCTATGTGTGCCTTTTTGAGGAAAGCCCAGTTGCTCTCCATGGCTGTTGCGTCATTCTTACGTTCCCGCAAACATGCCTCCTTGTATTTATTCCTCCCTTCCTCTGCCTTGTGGCATCCGTTTCATTGGGACGCTGTGTGGCTTGTGAGTTTATTTACATAGTCACATAATCTGGGCATCTTTTTGTGTGTTTCCTGGTTGGCCATTTGAATATCTTCTTTGGAGAAATAACTACTGAACTCGTTTGTCCATTTCTCCCCCCTAAGACAGGGTGTCTCCATATAGCCCTGGCTGTCCTGGAACTCTCTCTGTAGACCAGGCTGACCTCAAATTCATGGAGATCCATCTGTCTCTGCCTCACGCGTGCTGGGATTAACGGTGTGCGCCACCACCACCTGGCTCCTTTGCCCATTTTTTAATGGACTGTTTGATTTCTTTTTTCTTTTTCTTTTTTTTTTCTTCTTTCTTTCTTTTTTTGAGACAAGGTCTCTCTATGCTCTAGAACTTTCTGTGTCTCTACGTAGACCTCAGACTCACAGAAATCCACATGTGCCTGCCTCCTCTGCCTCCACCTCTCGAGTACTGGAATTAAAGAGATGCACCACTATGCTCCTCGGGTCCTTTGATTTTCACTGTCTGGTTGTAGGGGCCCCTAAAGAATCTTGAGGAGTTGTGTTGTGTCCCTGGGGGTAGATGTTGAAAGGTTTCCAAAGCCCATGCCCTTTCTAGTGTCTCTGCCTCCTATCTACAGATCAAGATGTGAGCTCCGGCACCGTACCCGCCTGCCAGCTGCCATGTTCCTCACCATAATGGTCAAAAGCTTACCCTCTGAAACTATCAACCCCCAATAAATTCTTTTTTTTTTTTTTTTGAGACAGGGTTTCTCTGTGGCTTTGGAGCCTGTCCTGGAACTAGCTCTTGTAGACCAGGCTGGCCTCGAACTCACAGAGATCGAGTGCTGGGATTAAAGGCGCCCAATAAATTCTTTCTTCCATAAATTGCCTTTGTTAGTTTTTGAGAAGAGTACTTTCTGAACTTGGAGTTCCATGGTTAGCCCAGACTGACTGGCCAGTGAGTCCCAAAGGCCTTCCTGTCTCTGTCCCAACACTCCCAGTGCAGGATTGCAGGTATACCACCACACCCAGCTGCTCACAGGGGCACTGAGGATCCGAGCTCATGACATCATGCTTGCAAAACATGCACTTTACTCACTGAGCCATCTCCCTGGCTCCCATTCTCCTGTCACATTGTAAGTGAGTGCCCAAGTCAGTCCCCAGACTAAAGCAGAATTGAGTGTGTTTGTTGTTTGTTTGAGACAGGCTCTTACGACAGATTCCAGGTTGGCCTGAATTTATTCTGGAGCCCAGGCTATCCTCAAACTCTCAGCAATCCTCCTGTTTCAGCCCTCCTAGTGTCGGGATTATAGACAAGAACCACACATTTGGCTCCAACTAAGTTTAGATACCTCTCAGTCCGAGGCCTCAGCATCAGGGTCCGGTGCCTTGGCGCTGAGTGCCGCAAGCTGTCTCAAGCCCCACGGGAGTCAAGTGTTAGAATGTTGTCAGGATCCCCATTAAGCCTGTGATAATGGGGACTGAAGCAGCTCCGACACCGGAGTGTGACACAACCAAACCTGGAAGGCTCTGGTTTCCCTAGCAACCGTCCAGCAGAATGAGTTAACAGTCCCAAAGTGCAGACTTTTGCTACCTAAAGATTGCAGCTTCCAGAAAGAATCCAGCTACACCTTTCTGCTCAGGGCCTGCTTCCTAGGGAACCCAGGCTGACGTTTAACATCAAAATACCCCTTCAGGGTGTGATTTGAGGGTTGTGAAAAGCAACTTGGAAGCAAACAAGGACCTCACAACCAATGGTAGGAATGAGAATAGCCTTGGCCTTCAGTGAGCATCCCCCCCCCCGCTTTTTTTTCCAAGACAGGGTCTCTCTGTGTAGCCCTGGTTGTCCTGGAACTCTCTCTGTAGGCAAGGCTGGCCTCAAACTCACAGATTTACCTGCCTCTACCTCCCGAATGCTAGGAGTAAGGACTTGTACCACCACTACCCAGCCAGGCATCCCAATTATTGAATCTTTTGCTGAGAAAGGATCTAAGGGGTAGTGTCACAGAGGACTCTGGATAGACTTCCTCTTCAGTCTTCCATTTCCAAGGCCACATTTTAGTAGGGAATGAACAGTACCCCGAGGTCAGGGCTAAGGATCCTGACATTGTCAAACCTAAGTCTCCCAGGCTCCTGGTTTCCAGGTGGTGGGGCAGCTCCTCCCCTATCCAGGGAAAAGCAGTTTCCTCTTACCTGGGAGTACACAATGGTCTTGTGCAAAGCAGGGACCATTTGTCTTTCTTCAGATCTATGTCTGTCACAGTCAAATAACTGGGGTCCTAGCAACTCTTGAGTGGAGCAGATTAAGGCATGACCTGGAATAGGTAAGCTGCATGTCGAGGGCTTGGAAGAGGTAGCTAGCTGTCTTGGGGACTTGGATGTGGCAGTGAGAGTGAGAGGAGCAGTCAGGACACACGACCAGACTAAGGGACAGCACCTAGTGGGGCCACTGTATTGACTCAGCATTCTTGCAAATGTTCTCGCAAAGAAGCCTAGTGCAACTTTCTGTACTGCCAGCTCTCAAATAACAACACGGAGACTTTTTTGTTGTTGTTGTTTTTCGAGACAGGGTTTCTCTGCAGCTTTGGAGCCTGTCCTGGAACTAGCTCTTGTAGACCAGGCTGGTCTCGAACTCACAGAGATCCGCCTGCCTCTGCCTCTCAAGTGCTGGGATTAAAGTGCCTTTGGCCTATGGGTGTAAAATATCTAACAGAATTTTCTATGAAGCAGGAATTTTGAAGGACTGTTCTACCTTGTCTTGGCAAAATTTGACAGTCACCTTCTTTTGTGTCCTGCTTATACAATTGGGACAGCATACCATCAGCAGTCAAGGCAAGGGTATTTTCTTTGCCCAGTGACTAATTTTGCCACAAATGAAAGCAAACTCCTTATGGAGGTTCTTCAATGCCAGTCATCCTCTTTTGAAGTAAATAGGTGCTGCCAGGAACAGATGTATATCATTGTCAAGAAAAGTCTTACGGCCGGGCAGTGGTGGCGCACGCCTTTAATCCCAGCACTTGGGAGGCAGAGGCAGGTGGATCTCTGTGAGTTTGAGACCAGCCTGGTCTACAAGAGCTAGTTCCAGGACAGGCTCCAAAGCCACAGAGAAACCCTGTTTCAAAAAACAAAACAAAACAAAAAAATGGAGTACAGACCTAAACAGAGAACTCTCAACAGAGGAATCTAAAATGGCTGAAAGACACTTAAGGAAATGTTCAACATCCTTAGTCATCAGAGAAATGCAATTCAAAACAACTCTGAGATTCCATATTACACCTGTAAGAATGGCCAAGATCAAAAACACTGATGACAACTTATGCTGGAGAGGTTTGCTGGAGAGGTTGTGGGAAAAAGGGGACACTTCTGCATTGCTGGTGGGAATACAAGCTGGTACAACCCCTATGGATTTCAGTGTGGCGATTTCTCAGAAAATTAGGAAACAACCTTCCTCAAGACCCAGTAATACCACTTTTGGGTATATATCCAAAGGATGCTCAATCGTGCCACAAGGACATGTGCTTAACTATGTTCATAGCAGCTTTGTTTTTCATAGCCAGAACCTGGAAACAACCTAAATGCCCCTCGATCGAAGAATGGATAAGAAAAATGTGGTACATTTACACAATGGAGTACTACACAGCAGAAAAAAATAACGACAGCTTGAATTTTGCAGGAAAATGGATGGAGCTAGAAAACATTATTTTAAGTGAGGTAACCCAGACACAGAAAGACAATTATCACATGTACTCACTCATAGATGGTTTTTAAACATAAAGCAAAGAAAACCAGCCTACAAACCACAATCCCAGAGAATTTAGACAACAATGTGGACACTAAGAGAGACTTACATAGATCTAATCTACATGGGAAGTAGAAAGTATAAAAAGACAAGATCTCCTGAGTAAATTGGGCACATGGGGACCTTGGGGGAGGATTGAAGGGAGGAGGGGAGAGGTAGGGAGGGGAGCAGAGAAAAATGTAGAGCTCAATAAATATCAATAAAAAATGTAAAAAATTTATATCAATATATAAAAGTATTTTTAATGAGAGTAGAAACATATATACATAAAAGTATCTTTAATGAGGGTAGAAACATATATACAGTATATCAAAAATAACCTTAAATTTGTATCAATATATAAAAATCCATACCAATATAAAATATTTGAGACTGGTAGTTGCTTTTTTAGATTGATACAATAATCTACCCTTTATCCTATCATTTCTATATGCCTTCTTTTCAGAATGAAGTACCTGAATCTAATTTCCTTTGCTTAGTTTCCTCCCTCACCATGACCAATAACAACTTGTGACCAGTTCCCTTAAATGATGACAAACATCCATCAAACGACCAAAAACCACCCACCCCACCTCTTGAGAATGTGGATGCCATGTTTTTAAAATTACTTCCCACTGTCTTGGAGCAACAGCATCTTTAGAGAACCCTGAGAAAACTGGGATAACGGTCAAGTCCTGAGAGAGCTATCTGTATCATTTATTGTCCAGTCTATGTACAATGGGAAAGTGCAGGACTTACGTGAAGTCTGTGAGGCTGGACCATTTCAGCTCGCAGCTTTGAAGATGTACTGGATGCAGAATTTTGGAGAAACTGCAACAGAGACATTCTGAGAGGCTAGATCACCCAGGCTACTTGTCTTTATTGGTACCTGGTCCTTTTCTCTGAAAGTACACGAACTTTTAAAGGTAACATATATATCTGCATTAACACAAGTATGGAATATGTGGTGTGTGCAAGTCAGCTGAAAATGTTTTTTTGTTGTTGTGTAATGTTTGAGCAGGTAAAATGCATCTGTCAACTTTTTAAGTTTGTTTGGACTGTTTAACCAAACTGTAATATAAATCTCTATCCATGCCATATGAAAGTATGGAATATAATAATAAGTCATGGGGACTCTTTAGCCAAGAAGATTTATCACGTCTCAACCAGTCTCCGAGCTGTTCCCATGTCATGGGATCAGCTTATATGTCACCTGTCTTGTAGCCTCTCTTGGCCTTTCCCCTTGTGTTTGTAGCCAATATCCTCAGGGGGTCTCCCCTGGTCAAAGCTGATCTCAATTAACTTTGAAGGAACCCATAGATTTTTGTTTCCTATGGAAACAAAAGCATAACCCCTCCCCCAATGCAACACATTGTCTAACTTCCATATTGAAGCCAGGATAGCCCTAAAGTATATAGGCTGGGTTACTTCAGCAGCCCCTTCCACACTCCAATGTCTCCCGTAGCTGTCATTCTCTGTTCGCTAGCATTAAAAAATTTAAAGTCAATCAAGCACCACACAGGATCCAGACACCCTGCATATTTCCCATCTTTACATGTTTTTTTTTAAAGTTTATTTATTTTATTAAGTATATAGTGTTCTGCCTGCATGTATGCCTGCATGCCACATGAGGGCACAGGAACACATTATAGATGGTTTGAGCTACCATGTGGTTGCTGGGAATTGAACTCAGGACCTCTGCAAGAGCAGCCAGTGCTCTTAACCTCTGAGCCACCTCTCCAGCCCACATGGTTTTTTAAAAATATTATTTTTCTCTCCTTTTAAAGACTTTGCTTTATTGTTTTTAAACTATTTATTTTTTATGATTGTCTATACCCATATTTTTCTTCCTTCAGCATCTAAGCATATTTTTAAATGTACTGTACTAACCTTTTTAGAGGTTTTCTTTTTCTCTTTTTTTGGTTTTTTGAGACAGGGTTTCTCTGTGTAACAGTCCTAGCTGTCCTGGAACTAGCTCTTGTAGACCAGGCTGGCCTCGAACTCACAGAGATTTGCCTGCCTCTGCCTCCCAAGAGCTGGGATTAAAGGCGTGTGCCACCACCGCCCGGCCTTTTAGAGGTTTTCTGTGCCTGGACCTGGCTTTCCTAAGTGTCTGCAGCGTTTTCTGACCGTGTGAGATAAATCTTAAACTGCCACGTCAGCCACTGCATGGCTCAGTTTAGCGCATGGCACTGGCAACTGGCTCCAGTTCTCAGCTGCAGTCCATAGCTTTGCCTCTGTATGCCACCAGACACCAGTCTGCCCGAGAGACCGCAGGACTAGGAAGCTACATCTGGCTGCTTGTCTAGAACTTTTCTTAGCTTTCTCAGGCCCTATATTTGGGTATCCAAGCTCCCACATTGGTCACCATATGTAGCAAGTCTTTCTCTGTACCCCCAACTCCCAAATAACTACACAGAGACTTATTATTAATTACGAAAGCTCGCCCTTAGCTTAGGCTTGTCCCACTAGCTCCTATTACTTAAATTAATCCATTTATTTTAATCTATGTTCTGTCACGTGACTCATTACCTCCTCTCGCCATGCTGCTCATGCTGCTTTCTTCATGTCTGGCTGGCGACTCCACTTTTCTCCCTCTCTGTCTCCAGAAGTCCCACCTAAACTCTTCCTGCCTAGCTGCTCAACTCTTTATTAAACCCATCACGACACATCTTCTCACAGTGTAAAGGAAGAGTCCGCAACAACCTTGAGCTGGCCTCTCAGAGATACTTTCCAAAGATGGTCAAGTCCTTCGTTTTGTGAACAGGCCACACACCTCACACCTCACACACATGCTCTAGGGGCATGACGTAACTCAGTGGCACAGTGCTTGGTTAGCATATATGAAGTCCTAGGCACAGTCCCCAGGATGCCACTCTACCTCCAAGACAAAGGAGATATCTCAACATCAACCTTTGACCTCCATATGTGCCTAGATAAGCACACCCATACACATGTATACACACATGCACACACACACACTCAAGTGTACACACAGATGAATAACAGGGGTACAAAGCAATGGAGCCTTGTAGCCTAGTTCTCCTTGTGTCTTGGTTGGCCTTATGAGTTGCCCTCATCAACAAAAGGCAATAGGAACAACACTGCTCTAGTTCCAGGAAGTTCTTAGGAAGACTGGCACCATGGGGGAAATCCAATTGAGCTGGGACACTACAGAGCAGGGAGGTGGAGCTAGCCATGTGGAAACCTGCTCCTGTCTGGCATCTGTCCCAAGGAGCAGGACATCTCAGACACTTCAGCTTCCTCAAACACCAAACTGAGTCTCGCGCAGATGGCAGACTTTGTGGAGCCAAAAAAACTAAACCCCAAGGATCTTCTTTGTCTTTTGGTTGGTTGGTTTTGTATTTTCGAGTCAGGGTTTCTCTGTGTAGCACTGGATGATCTGGGAATTCACTCTGTAGACCAGGCTGGTCTCGAACTTACAGATATCTGCCTGTCTCTACTTCCCAACAGCTGAGATTAAAGGTGTGTGCCACCACCACCCGGCTTCAGCTTCAGCTTTTCAAAAGAAGGATCTCTAGCCTAGGCTGGCCCCAAATTCCCTATGAATGGGAAGATAACTTTGATTTCTGACCTTCTATCTACAACTCCTGGGTGCTGGGATCATAGGCAAAAGTACCACACCTGCTTTATTTGCTGCTGAGGATCAAATCCAGGGCTTCATCCATGTACTCCGTACAAATACTCTACCGATTGAGCTACATCCCGCCCCTTCCTATCCCATTTTTTGATAGGCATTTCCTAAATCACCCAGGTCATCCTCAAACTTGAAATTCTCCTACTTATGACTCCCAAGGGCTGGGATTAGAAAACTGAGCCAACACGTGCAGCAATGCCACATTTATAGATAATAAATATCACTCTGCTCCCAATGCGACGATCTGCGCTGAGGCTGGGGCCACTGTGATTGGAAAAGGAACATTCAGAACTGTCAAGGTCTGCAGAAAAACTCAGACGCTGTGCTGTGAAGGAGAATGGAAAGGTTAGGAGGTGTGGCCTTGGAGGAGGTGCGACACTGCCTCTGGGGGTTCCAAAGCCCTCACAATTTTCTGTTAGCTAGACTGTCTCTGCCTTGTGCTTCGGGATTAAGATGTAAACTCTTCTCTGCTGCTCCAGGGTCATGCCTACCCAGCTGCTGCTGATGCCCCGCACCATGTTGATCAGAGACCCTAACCCTCTGAAACTGTAAGCCCTAGATAAAGTCTTCTATAAGTTGTCTTGGTCATGGTGTCTAATGGCAGCCATACAAAAGTGACTAAGACAGAATCCACCCTATCACCATGGGACACACCCATAATCCCAGCATTTAGGATGCTTACAAAGGAGACCTTCAAATTCAAGGCTCACCTGGGCTGCATACTTAGACTCCGTCTGTAGGCGAGTAAAATACACTCATACACATATAATAAAGTTGAATCTAGCCAGATGATGGTGGCACATGTCTTTAATCCCAGCACTCGGGAGGCAGAGGCAGGCAGATCTCTGTAAATTTGAGGCCAGCCTAGACTACAAAGCAAGTTCCAGGACAGCAAGGGCTACATAGAGAAACTCTGTCCTGAAAAAAAATAAATAAATAAAAAATAAATGAATCTTACTAAAGAAGCTAAGTTAAAAAAAAATGAATCTAAAACCATTTGCCTTTTCTTTTTTGGGGGTGGGGGGGTGTTTCAAGACAGGGTTTCTCTTGAAACCTGGAACTAGCTCTTGTAGACCAGGCTGGTCTCAAACTCACAGAGATCCGCCTGCCTCTGCCTCCCGAGCACTGGGATTAAAGGCATGTACCACCACCGCCCAGCCTAAAACCATTTTTCAAAACAGAAAGAATAACTGGTGCATTCCTTTCCAAGTTGGAGGCAGAATTTGGGAGGATGGGGGTGGAGGTTGAAACCAGGTTTCTTTGTGTAGCCCTGGCTGTCCTGGAACTCACACTGTAGACCAGGCCTACCTCAGACTCAGAGGTCCACCTAATTCTGCCTCCTGAGTGCTGGGATTAAAGGCATGTGATACCATGCCTGACTGTCAACAGAATTTTTTAAAAACATTTATTTTAATTTGAATGCTGTGTATGTGTGTGAAGGGGCCATGTCCATGTGTGAGTGCAGGGATTCACAGAGGCCAAAAGAAGGTGTCAGACCCCCTGGAGCTACAGGTGGTGGAAATTGAACTTGAGTCCTGTGCAAGACTGGTATGTGCTCTTAACCTCTGAGACATCTCTCCAGCCCAGGAGACACAAATGTTTACATTCTGTTTCTCCCACATTTTACTGCGTGCCCTGCAAGGTGACAATTATGTCAAGAGAGGGCTGCCTGAGAGGTTCAGACTATGAAACAGGCCAATGCCCTTGGGATTTTAAGATCCTGCGGGTAGGAGCTTTCTTGGGATCTTTATAGGAGGTAACAATTCTGTGGGAAGTCTCTGGAAGCTAAGTAGGAGATCTGCCATGAGGACTTCTGGGACTGTGAAGCGCAACCATGCTCACTGCAGCCCATTTGGACAAAGGGGCCAGATGTGTCACTGGGCCCCAGCTATGACTAAACATCTATGGTTACATGCCAGATAGGTACACATCCAAGCTAGATGTCACCAGACAGACACTGCAGCATTCTGTTTGATGGCAGTGGCACATTCCACAGCTGGCCAATCAGGTCCAGAGGGCATGAGTAAAATGAAACGCCAGGTGGCTCAGGCTCCTTAGCATCTCTACAGATTTGACAACTCATCTCTGACCGGCCCTGATGACTTCATGTAGGTTTCTTGGCAACCCACTGATGAAGGAGGGGAAGAGTTGTGTAAGCGGAGACTGCTTATTTGCTTCCTGACTGCCCAGACCCAAATAATCACACAGAAACTTTATTAATTCCAACACTATCTGGTCAATGGTTCATGCATATTCCTAGCTAGCTCTTTCTTCTTTTTTTTTCCATAAAGACTTTTTATTTATGTGCTTTACATCTCTAGAAAAAGAATCCCAGGATTTTCCCTCTTGTGTGCTTTTGTCTTGCTTCTTCATGATGCCAGCTGAGGTGGTCAGTACAATGAAGCCAAAACTGACGGGAAGGGAGCAAATTGTTCTGCCATTTTTCTAGGTCTTTGAGTTGCACATCGAATCTAGGGCTGATCACTCCACACTTGTTCAACCTGCCTGTGAGGTTCACGATGATCTTTCCAGCTCTGTGGTCATCAATGATTTCAGATTCACCAATGTAACCGTGCTTCATCATCACGGTTAGGAACCGAATGATGACTTTGGAGCAGGGCCCAATGAGGACCTGGCATTTGCCTCTCTTCTCAGCATTGTGGGTGCTCCTGAGAGCATCAGCCAGGACATTCATGTGCACCATGGTGGCAGCGCAGAAAGATAGCGGAAAGAGTAGCTCTTACATCTTAAATTAACTCATTTCTATTAATCTGTGTATCACCACGAGGTTGTGGCCTACCCGTAAGGTTCCGGTGGTGTCTTTCTCCTTCAGCAGCTACATGGCGTCTCCTTGACTCCACCTACTCTCTCCATCTCTGTTTAGATTTCCCACCTGGCTTTACTCTGCTAAGTCATTGGCTGAAACAGCTTTATTCATCAACCAATAAAAGCAACTCATATACAGAAGCACATCCCACGTCAGAGTTCAATCCAGTTCATGGGTAAGGCAGATAGACATGGATTACTCTAGACTGTGAGAGTCCTGTCACATAAAAGTTCTGGCCAGAGGCCATGTGCTAAGGAGGCTGCACAGCCAGTCCCCACCTATGGGTGCCAGCTAACCTCTAAGTTTCACGCCTCTGGCTTTGCAATAGGCTTTGTCAAGAGTAACAGTAGGGATGATGATGGGGCTATGGATGGGCTGGAAAACTTAGGCTCTGTCTTATGGAGGCTGATCTAACAACTACCAATAAAAAAACAAACAAACAAACAAAAAAAACAACCTTCCAGTGGCAAGCAGCAATACAGTCTAGTTGCTCAGAGACAACAGCCAGCCACCTGGTAGCATGGTGGTTACAAGAAAGCTCTGTCTGAACCAGAGAGATAGCTCAGTGGACAAAAGTATTTGCCACCAAGCCTGGTTCCCAAGTTCGATCCCCAGAACCTCTATGATGAAAAAAACTAGACTTTGTGGTGCACACCTATAATCTCAACAGTAAGGAAGTAAAGGCAGGAGGAGCAGAAGTTCAAGGTCATCGTCAGCTACAAAAGGAGCTCAAGGCCAGCCTGGTGTGAGAGTCTCTGCCCTGCTGAGTAGATAAATAAACACCTAAATAATGTTTCATCCATTCATTAAAGCCAGGGACCCATTTCAGGGGAAATATATGTGGGTGGTGTGTGTGTGTGTGTGTGTGTGTGTGTGTGTGTGTGTGTGTGTGTATGATATATAGTATATGTATATGAATGTGATGATAGACATATGCCATTTTTACCATACACCTATCACTCAGAAGCAGCCAGTCTGAGAGAACAATGGAAGGGAGTGACTTCATTTCCAAAGCTTTACAGGGTTTGTAAACAGCCTATGGTTCTTCATGAGACCATTGTGGAACAGGAAAGGCCTCCTATACACCGAGCACTCCACACAGGCCCTGTCATGCAGCAAGTGCTCAATAAAGGCTTTTAGTGTTAATTGGGTCGGCTTTTGAAAGATCTTTGTGCCCTAAGGGAAGCTGCTGGTCAGCGCCACTAAGCCTGATAGGGCGGTGGCTCCCACAGTGGCGTGACAGGCTTTGAATACTCTTGGCTGTTCCCAAGGTCCCTGGCTTGAATTACAATCTTCTGCCAGCAGGCAGGGCACAGATGCTGGGAGAGAGGAGACTAGAAAACTCTGCACCGTGCAGGAAATGGAAACTCTGATGGGGATTGGCTGCCTGGGGCAGGGTGGAGGGGATCCAACATGATTATAAAAAGCCAGCCTTCAGCCAGCCAGAAAGTAGCTTCCTCCTGCTGCACCCATCTATCAGCAGGCTCTGGGCAGCAGCACGGCTTTTCTTCTCTCTTCCAAGGTAAAACCAGGAGGCAGGAAGTGTGGGTGCAAAGCTGCCCCCCCCACAAGCTGCCTGCCTGTAAGCATGAAGGCCTATTAGGAAGGCAGAAGAAACCTTGGGTTCCTTTCATGCCCTGGGCTGTGACTAATACGCAGGTAGGGCTTTTAGCAGACAGAATGGAAAGCTGAGAGCCACAAAACCTAGCTCAGAGACGTCGTTTCAGCTCTCCGGGCCCTGAACCCTATCTCTTCACTTCAGCTTGGTTACTTCCTCTGTATGACAGAAAAGGGCCGTGGAGACGCCTCTGCCAGTTAGGGCGATTGCTGCCACACCCGACAGCCTGAGTCAGTTGACACCCAGAGCGCACACGGAGAACAGAGATTCCACTCCTGCAAATCGGCCTTGAACCTCCATCTATGTCCTATATGCGCCATGGTGCACACCCCCCTTCACACCCCAAAATAAATCAACATCACCCTTGAGGACAGACGAAGCCATCTGAAATGGTTGTCACAAGTGTGGCTATGGGCACCAGTGAGTTGTGGGTTTAAACCCTGGCTCTTCATCGTATTTGCTGTGAAGCCTTGGAACTATTACTATCTCCAAAGCCCCAGTTTTCTTTTTTATTTATTTATCTTTCTTTCTTTTTTTTTTTTTCAAGACAGGGTTTCTCTGTGGCTTTGGAGCCTGTCCTGGAACTAGCTCTTGTAGACCAGGCTGGTCTCGAACTCACAGAGATCCGCCTGCCTCTGCCTCCCGAGTGCTGGGATTAAAGGCGTGCGCCACCACCGCCCAGCAGCCCCAGTTTTCTTATCTGTAATTCATGGTTGGTAACAATGCCATCCATGTCATGGGTTTTTATTTATTTTATTCATTTATTTATTAGATTTATTTCAATTTATGTGTATGAGTGTTTTACCTGCATGCATATATGTGTGCCATGTGTGTGCCTGGTGCCTGAGGAGGTCAGAAGAGGGGGTTGGATCTCCTGGAGCTGGAGTTACAAACGGTCGTGAGCTGGGAATCGAACCTCCATCCTCTGTAAGAGCAGCCAGCGCTCTTAACCAATGAGCTCTCTCTCCAGACCCCATTATTTACTACTGCTGCTGCTGCCGCCGCTGTCGTCATCGTCGTCATCATAAGGTCTCACTTTCTAGTCCAGGCTGACCTGGAAGTCACTACGTAGTCTAAACTGCCCTGGAACGCTCAGTAATCTCCCTGCCTCTTAAGTGTAGAGATGACAGACATAAACTACCCAACCCAGCTAACATTTATCTGTAACTGCGTGTACGCGTGACCACCAGGTGGAGCAGAACTTGAAGGACACGGTCTTTCCGAGGCTCCCGAGGCAGAGTTCTAATCTCAGTTTACCATAACATCCCGCTTTCTTTTCCTCCTCCTCCTCCTCTTTTTTTTTCCAACCAACCCACCATCAAATTGGAATAGACTAAAAAGGGTCTAAAGGCCCCAAGTCTCCCCGTTCGCATTTTGCGGTTCTAGAGCAAGGTCCGTGAGAGGCGCCACCGTGCGGCAGAAGGAGGTATCGTTCTTGTACTATCTGTCTCTGACGATGGGGATGACCATTCTCAGTTTAGCTGGGCATAGCAGCCCACAGCTAGCTCTTGGAAGCAGAAGCAAGTGGATTTCTGTGAGTTCGAGGCCAGCCTTGCCTACATAGTGGCCAGGGCTACATAGTGAGACACTGCCTTAAAAACAAACAAACAAGATAAACACTGAAGGGGAAGGCGGAGGTGCCTTGTCTGGGGTTTGGAGTGGACAAAGCTGCAAATGCCCTGGTTCCGTGAGATGGTGACCTCCCATGCGGCACAAGACTGTGACAATATGAAATGATGCTGTGCTTTTGAAACCCTCAGCACCACACAAGGGGATCTCCACAGAGGCAGCTGTCACTAGCATTCATTACTAATAACATGTTTTAGGAAGGCCAGGCATGGTGGCACATGCCTTTAATTCCAGCTCTTGGGAGACAAAGGCAGGCAAATCTTTTTTTTTTTCCAACCAACCCACTGAGTTTGAGGCCAGTCTGGTCTACAGAGCAAGTTCCAAGACAGTCAGAGCTATACAGAGAAACCCTGTCTCAAAAAACCAAAATGATAAAATAATAATAACAACAACAACAAACATGCATTAGGGCTGGGGGTAGCTCAGAGGTAGAAGATTTGCTTAGAATATGCATCTATCTGATGGTGGCGGTGGTGATGGAGGTGGTGGTGGAGGTGGAGGAGGAGGTGGAGGTGGAGGTGGTGGAGGAGGTGGTGGAGGTGGAGGAGGTGGAGGTGGTGGAGGTGGAGGTGGTGGAGGAGGTGGAGGAGG